>BSAI01000072.1:6141329-6228172 GCA_036245035.1 Adrianichthys oophorus | reverse complement strand
GAATTGTTACTTAACTAACATTAAGTGTTAAACTGTTACTTAACTAATGCCAATTGTGGAATTGATACTTTCCTAACATTGAGTGTTGCCACTAGCAAAGTAAAGTGCTGCATTGTCTTTACCAACATAAAGTGTTGCGTTGCATTTACTAACAGAGTGTTGAATTGGTACTAGAAACGCTATTAAATATTGAAGCACTTTATTCTGGCTAAAGCATTCTTCAGCACCTGAAGTTAATAGCTTAAGCCATCAGGATTCATGCATGCATTTGACAGGAAATGCAAGTTCTAGTTTCATTTTGTTGTTTGTTTAATCTTAATAATCAAACTATGAAAAACTCTAGCTCCTTTTGTGTTTAGGAACGATCGAATGTAACTGTACAAAACCTCAATGCTATACAATGTGTTTGCACTTGGATATAACCCTTATTGTAAAAATGTATGCATGTATAAAGACTGCTTGCTATGGCAAAGCTTTACTGACAACTTTGAGAAATTTGCAGAATCTCAACAGCAAACTTTTGAACTTTAGGTTACATGTGACGCCAATGGCAACAGTTGAGCACAAATTGAGGATTTCCATCAAACAATTGACCAAACTTTTTTTATTGACTGGCCGGATATTAATGTGACATAACAAGACAAGCAACTTCTGCATAAGTGCATGGGATGAACTTGCAAAAAAGGCAGCGCAGCAGGTTGTGTGGGACAAGAAGTCCCAGTGCAAGTTTTCTATCAGGAGTGTGAAACAGCTATTCCTGTAAGACCTGATCCCCTCCCACTCACTGACTAAGACAGGCTTTGTCAGTTTTGTACATTGCATCAGTCATGACTTATCCTTTCATTGTGCATTTTGTTCCCTTCAAAACAAATCGCAGCTTATTCCTCAACACTTGACTGCCTCCTTCCTCTGACCCGATGGGTCCGCGGTGGCTTGTTTGATAACACGCAACACGCGCATACTGTGCTCTGTCCGAGTTCATTACAGGCCAACATCGGGTTATGCAAGCATTGTTTTATCATTAAGACTCTTTCGGACAGCAGCTGTAACTGCATTATGCACTGGAACGCTACCCGTGTGTTTATAAGATGTGCAAATGTGCTTGTACTGAAAATACAGCTGTTCCCCCCTGAAATTGCTGCTATTCTTTGCTACAGTGAGGCAGGGGTAGGGTGGAGTGTCCTAATAAACATAACTATAAAGCAGTGCTGCGATCTATGCATGTGAAGTAGGTCACATGTTTCATCACCGGGGCAGAGGGGGCCGTTACAGTAATTGAAACAGCAGCATGGAGTGCCATTTGTACGTTAAGTAGAAACCACAACAAAATCCTGGATGGTGGCATGGTTTTCATGCGGGTCCTCGTCTCCCCCGCCCCACCCCACCCCGGCACCTTTCTCATCACCATTCAGTCACTGTCTGTTTACACTATCACAGGAGCTGAATGAACCGGCTGAGGGTTCTCCCTGGGAAGCTCTGGTGGCCCCTCCCCGCCTGCCTTACCAACCTCCCCCCATCTGACTCTCTGCCCACGAGCCGCCCCCCTCCCAGCAACCCCACCCAAACACACACAAACAGCCCGCTCTCTTCCAGAGAGTGAATCCTGAGGAGAGGGTGTTACTTCTCCCTGCTTCTTATCTCCTGCAGATATGGAGGTCTTCGGAGGCTGGATCTGTCCGCCATCAGGGCACCGTTAACTCATGACAGGCCCTCTGCGCACGGACCACGTCAGCTCCAATAAACATCCACACAACTACAAACCCCTTTTTCCCAACCATTAAAGGCTGTACAGGAACGCAACGCGCGCTCACTAAAGCTGTTATTTAATTTGCATTGCACGCACACTTTGCCCCTCACATGACCTGGCTTATGTAGAAAATGTCAAGATTTTCAGGAAAAACTGTTCAACTCAACTTGAAGTTAGATTGAAATGGTATTTTCCCTCCAGGCCGGCTGGATTTCTACTGTAAGTCAAGGACTCCCTCACAGACCAAACAGCCAGTAATGGATGTTGATGGAGGAACCGTGCACAAAGACAGGCGGTATCAAACCATAACCCACACTGAAAAAGACGTGCTCACTCACTTCTGGGCCAGGGTTACAGGCCAAAAGAGTGTGCAGAGTCTGAGAGGCTTAAGAGGGGTGTTTCACATCAGCAGCACATTCAGGTGGGGACTGCCGGTGGGTCAAGCAGATAAGAGACGAGTTAATGCCGTCTGCCTTTTGTCTTACTCGCGCTCTCCCACAACACAGCGAGCCACCAACACTAGCCCTTATCTGGCGATCGTGACACGAGATCACCTGGGGCAGGTAAAGCCCAGGGTGTGCCAGCTGTGGGAAGCGCTCTGTGACACCCGGACGCTGCACCTTTGAAGGCTGAGCAAACATTTGTCCTGTCGATTTAACAAGTTTAAAAGACAACCCTCAGGAAGGTGCGTTCCTCACAGAGATAAGAAAAGAGGAAAAACAGCCTGGCTGTGATTGAAACAAAGATGTATCATCTCCTCTGAGATCTGAGCTGAGCCAGTATTAACAATGGATGACTGTGTGTGTTTAGTCTAAAAATAAATAAAATAATAACTACATTTATGGAAACAATAAAAGAGGGCAGTTTGGATTTGAACCTGAACTCATTTCTTTAGATGGTTGGTGCCGTTTGGTTGTAATGAAAGCTAACTTGAGGAAGAACAAAGGAAGCCAATTTGGTATGAAAACTGATGGAAGTGACTTCAGTGCCATTATTTGTTTGAAATGTTTTGTTGGAAGAATACTCCAATATTTTGGCATGATAAGATGGTTAAATCCTTTAGTTTTGGTTGTGCTTAAAAATCATACCAAATGTTTTAACCCTTTAATATCGGAGTTGTCTCTGGCGATAAGAAATAACACCCACTTTGAAATACCATAAATTTTCGACCATTTGTGCAATGAATGCAATTCCAGTGGATTTGGAAAGCTGAGAAAAGCAGCTTTGCACTGATTTGTAACAAAACAAAGCTATTAAAATGTTGCTTTTCTCAGCTATCAGAATCTATTACAATTATGTGAATTGCGAAAACGACTAAAAAAGTTACAAAAGTTATTAGAGCATTTTCACCAATACTACACTGGAGGTCCATTAACATCAGAGCTACAGCTTTGGTGTTCAGGGTCTGATATGATTTTTGCTAGAATATGAATCTGCACCGCTTGATGGATTGTTGTTACATTATGGGTACCCTAGTCAAAAGCCTGGCGGAGTGATACGCTTTGCTGCCACATAATGAACAGAAAAGCTGAGATGCTTGTTTGTTGATGTTTTATTTGTTACAACTGAACAACGTTGAGAATAATTGTTCACAAAGTTGGAATTTTTCATGGTGTTGCGCTCTCTTACAAAGGCTGCTTTTTGCAGTTTGCTAGAAAAACTCCCCATTAACCCCGCTGACCAATTACCTGCTTCTTGGCCCTTCTAGGTATTCTGGGTAGTGTAGTCATTCCGCATTATATGACGGTTTTGCTTTGTTCAATGCACCCTATAATCTGGTGTACTTTCTTTTTGAATAAAGACTTTCATAGTCTATTTATTAATCTTCTTTTCCTTCCGGCTTTTCCCATCAGGGGTCAACACAGCGAATCGGCTTCCTCCATCTAACCATGTCTTCTGCATCTTCTACTCTAACACCAGCTACCTTCACGCCTTTGTTCACTGCATCCATTATTGTCCATTTATTAATATTTCACCTTATTGTCCAAAAAATTAGGTACAATAGTTAAAAGATTGGCTGGACAAGTTATCGTTTTTGAGCAATATCCTCCTAAAAATAAAAGCAGTTGTAACTGCATGACGTTTCCAGGTGGTTTGGTCCACTCAAGTGTAATTTTTTTTGTATGAATAGAATAGAAGAGAACATGTATAAATATAACCATCATGTGTATGAGGGGAAAAAAGCACAATTTATAGAATTAGTGGCCCCTTTTTTGTGTCTTTTTGCTAAAAATATCACTGAAATTGATCAAAATAAGAGGAAATGCACTTTGTAGCAACAATTTTTGTGATAAAAAGACCCAGCAAATAGACTAAATACTTTGAAGATGTTTCATGAAATCATAATGCAGGTCATTATGGTACCAACTTTTAACTCTTGTTGGCAGCACAGGCCAAAAGAAGAGCAAAGGATTTTGCCACAAACACATTTGAAATAAACCACATTTCCAGTGTGTCTCAATCATTTTAACATCCTTTTTTTCCTACAACCTAAACCTGAGTGAAACATAAAAGAAATCACGGATGTATACCAGTCCCTTTTGAACTCAGTCCCTGTACCCTCAGATCTTGTTGGCTGCTCACCACCTTCATGGGCCTTAAAGAGGACAAATACTTATCCCGTTGGCATTTTCCCTCTGTTCCTCCGTTTTTCTTTCCTCTGCTTTTGCCTTGCCCCCCCATCTCAACTCCCCTCCCCTCGACCCCTCCTTTCACGTTGGAGTTCTTTGACTGAAAAGGTCTGGAACAGATTAAGAGTTGGACCGCAGAATAAAGAGAACTGGCAGAGATTCAAGTCTGTCTGGAGCTGCAGAGAGACAGGGCTGTGCCTGCACAGGGCCTCACACGGGGGAGAGGCAGCCGGCAGCAACCCTTCGTTAAAGGCACTCTACGGCTTTTTTTCCCAAAGCTCAAATTAGCCTCCATTATCAAAGCAGCTGGCTTATAATTGAAGACCTACATAGCAAAGGACAGCATTTCTATGGAAAAGTGAGAGGTATCAGCTTAAAACGTGACTAAAATCAAGTTTTCTTTCAAATTACAAAAACACTTTAAGTAACTTTGTCAAAAACAGCAACAGAACAGACAGAAACGATAAATATAAATCCTTAGATCCAAAGATTTGTACTTCATGTGGCATCTAATGAGTTAACGTTCTCCCTTTCTACCTCTCACTTGCTTTCGGGGGCCCAAGCCTGTGTGTCCAGGACTTATAAATCTTCAAAAAGCTTTGCCGATCGGACTCGTCATCTCCTCCCAGCTGCCCCACTCCTCTTACAACTCTGTTTTAAACTTCTAGTCAGCTCTGGAAACACAACACAATTGCTCACAGAGGAACGGCACTTAAAGAGCCCAGGCCCTGTAAAAACAAAGCTGAAATCAAACAGGATAACAGGCGGCATGTTGATTCACACATGTTGCCTTTGTGAACTGAAGAGGAGGAAGCTTCCCTGGGGAAGCTTGCTGCAATGAAAGGATGGTACCTGAAGCATAAATGAGTCAGAGTGACATAAGCAGAAGCCTCCATCTCTGGAAGAACTTCCCAACACGCAGCAGGGATCAGCCTCCTCTCGAGGCCATGGAGAAGTCTCAGCACATGTACCTGGTCCTGTCACTAATTCACCAAGCCTGGCCGGCACGCACTAAAAGCCAACTGTCAAACTTTAGACCCGCCTGAGGGATTAATGGCTAACTCAGCTGCTGCTCTCCACACTAAGATGGCTGACAAACCGAGACAACTTCAAGGATGACGGCCATTCAGTCTCAAAAAAAGAAAAAAGTCGCTCAGTGAAACAATGAATACTAGAAAATTAAAACTTCTGAAGGAAGTTAAATTATGTAACAGAAAACAAAGCCATAGAAGAGAAAAACTCTTTTTGTAGAGGGAATGAATCATGCCAAAGGAAACAAGCATCACTATGTTTCTACTTTTAGACTTTTGGTTTCTGTTTAATAAGAGTTAACTTGAGATCAAACTCATGGTAGGATGTAAAGAAAAGTCTGCAATTTCTGCTCTTGAACGCACCACAACTATGTCCAAGTGCTAAGTAGCACGTACAGTCTGTGCCGGAACAAGAGGACACGACTTTCAAGACAACAATAAACCATAATTTCAGATAATTCTACTTCGGATAGACATGTTTTAACCAATAAATTATAAAGATCTTTTTAATTATAAGGTTTTTATTGTCATCTATACATCAAAAATACAGTGACAGTTTTTTTTAAGTGATCTCCAAAAAATTACATGACAAAGCAGGAAAAAATAAAATAGAAATACATTTAAAAACATACATTTTCAACTGTGTCTTGTTTTTTTATTTAAAACATTTATTTTAATTTTAAAAGTTGGTCAGAACTCAATCCAGCTTTGTGTTTTCTTTTTTCTCTGAATATTAAATGAATGAAAAGGGTCATTTTTCACCACTGTTTGGAATTCAGCTTTTAAGAAAGTGCATTTTAGATTTTTATATAAAATATGTCTATGTTTAACAACTGTACAAAAGCACCGTTTATTGACAGTACAACTTTTCATTATTTAATGTTTTAATCACATCAAGACTTTGTCAATTACTAGCATCCTCAAAGATCGTGATGCAAATATAAGATAAAAAGTTTTGACATTGAAAAAAAATAAATAAATAACTTGTGTAGTAGACATTTTTTTTTATTTTTAAAAATTGTATTCATAAATACAATTATTTGTATTTATGATTTTTTTATGATTATAGTATAAAAAAAACTCTCAAAACTGCAGTAAACTCACCATAGCGAGTCTCAAGTCGTGGATCTAGCCAGGAAGTAGTCTTGTTCTTGTGGTTAATGTAGTAAATTTCTCCCTCTGGTGTAATGGCTTGTTCCCAGCCTTCAGGTAGGGGTCCTGTGCCAAGACAGGTAAATAAAATGTTGATGTGGTACTAAAGATTTGTCTATTGTAAGGAATTTTCTACAAATATTTTATTTGACCATTATAAAACAGTATTTTTTTTTATACACAGTAGGATCTGTAAGCTAAATAGCAATGTAGCCAGCATGCTAGGTTGTACAAGTGAAAATTTAGAAATGTGAGAAATATAACTCTTGAAAATACCTAATACCTAACAATCTAAAACACCCAAACCCAGGTACCCAAAGTTAAAAAGCACTTATGAGTAAATAAAGACATAAAAAAAAAATCACAGTCAGGCTATAGATGTTAGCACTAGCATGCTAATTTTTAAAATTAGCATCAACTCCCATAAGCTTGCACCAGAACTTATAAGACAGAAGTGTAAATGCATCGTAGTATTAAACAAGAAGACACAAATTAAATGCCAATGTGGTAAGTAACCAATAAGCACGATAAGGAACCAAGCGTTACAAAGCAACAGCTAACCGGCGATTTCGCTAAAGGCGATATTTACAGTTTTATTGTGTAACATAGATATGACATAAGCATTCAGTATATACTCACCTTTTATTGGTTTAGGTTTGCATCTTTTTTGGCTAGCTACTTTGAATTCTGCTTTTATGTGTCGATTCATCACTGTCAAGTGTCACTAGACATTTAATTTCCTTGATGTTCACACTAAAATACTCCCGCAGACTTGGTTCTGATTGGACAGGTTATTCCAAAAATGTTCGAGAGGACCAAGTAGATGAAAAAGTCATGCAACTGCAACAGCTGATAGTCTGGGATGATGATTACTAGAAATGAGAACTGACCAGCAAAAAAAAAAAAAAAAAGCACAGACGAGAAAATGGGCTAGTACTTTTCATTCTCTGACTAACACGTTGAATTTCCCCATTACACTCAAACACCATAAGGAATTTTCTAAATCTGTCATGATTTTTGGGTCCTTGGATTTATTTCACACTTTCACCAATAGATTTCTATTCACCAGTTTCTCCAATAGATTAGTTGCGTGGATTGTTTACATCTACATTAGGGTGGGCAGCACCAACATTTGCTTGCAAATTAACCAAAGCCCTTGCTTTTCAGGTGGACCAGTACTTGTTTGATTGAGAATTCAGATGAACTCTCACGCTTGCAAAACCAAGCGGGCTTTCAGGGGAAAGAACTCTAGTGCAGACCAAAGGCTTCAGTGTGGATGTGTCCTTAGAGGTTATAAATGCCACATGGGACTAAAAGGAAACTATAGATTTTGCCCAGTGCTTTTTGTGACAATATTGGTTAAAAAAAATCTGCTGATAATCAACCTGCACTGGGTGTGTCTAGTCTTCACCCAAAGACAATTGGGACAGGTTACAGGAAGCTCTGCAACCTTAGCTATCACCAAATAGGTATAAAGAATAAATGAATGGGTTTGGACAATAATTGACAAAAGTTTAACACCAATGTTGACATAGGTAAACACAGATGATGCTATCACCTTACACTAAAAAAATCTTCTCAAGATGGAAACCTAACATTTAAACTTTGCACAGTTTAGGTAATCCTTTTAATCCTGTTGGACAATACCCAATCAGTACCTTGGAAGACAATATCAATACCAATCTGATTATGTTGTTCATTGCTATTTAACAAAGAAAAAAAAAAGAAGCATTTTTTAGCTCCAATTGTAACAACAATTAAATACTAAACCTTTCACTGTTGCCACTAGTTCTCCAAAGTGCACTTTTAAAGACGAAACCATAGACAAAAACTTGACTAACTAACACAAGTTAACATGGCAATAATAACCCAAATTACAGAGCTTGATCCTGTCATAGCTGTGTGGTTAAAACACAAGTATAATCCCAGTCAATGTGGTTGAAGAGGTAATTTGTGTACAGGTTTAGACAAAAGTTCAAAAAGCCTGGCAAGTTATATGTAAAAAGCAAAGGGAAATGATCAGCTGCAACTTTTATCTTGGAGTAAATCGTTATTCGTCACTGACAACGAACCGGTTTTTTTGTGTGCAGCCCGGGTTATTTTTTTTTAATTTTTTCTCTCAAGTTATCAGTGTGAAGAGGAGAAAATTCTATCTGTAAACTTTTAATCTGCGCACCTCAGAGCTCCAAAACATGTCAGACAGGAGGTGTAACTTTACGCCTCAGTCTTACATCACCTAGGGCAAATTCCAACTCAGAACTGAGGCACTCCGGGTGGCGACATGTAAGAACTAGACTACACCTGGATTCGAGTAAGCGTTGTATGAAAGCGAATGTCCATCAATGGGCCATGTATTAGAAGTGAATCCACAAAAACATGAAACTCCAAACGACAGTGGCAAACTAAGAAGGAGCAAGAGTACATACCACTAGCTGGGCTTATGAGGTTCTGCTGCTGGACTGGAACGGTACTAGGAGGTGTAGCCTGGTTCAACTGGAGCAGGGCTTTGCGTGGATCCTGCCAAGTGGTGGTTTGATCAATGTGGCTGTAGAAAAACAAAACAACCGAAAGTCAAAATCAGTTTCTTGCAGAAGCAAATGTAGACCAGAATCAAACATGGAGAGAAGACTTAGGAGGGACACAAACCCTGTGTTTCAACCTCACCTGTTGAGTTCATACTTTGAAAAGTTTCTTTTCGTAGAACAATAAAGATGTAAAAGATGGCAAAAAAAAGAACCCTTGATGGCCTAAGGGGAAATATAAGACAAGTAGAAAAACTTTTTGGTACTGTTTAAGAGGCCGTAACTGATTTCAAAACAACCATTGTCATGCCAAACAATGTTGCTTCATCTATTTTCTCACTATCTTTGCTGGGATGGAATCAGGGGAGTTTGGGGGTGGGTGGGTGGTGGGGTTATTGTGTGCACTGTGAAGGCATTGATAATTAGTGCTTTGTTGGCACTTGTTGCTTGATTAAGATGGAAAGCTAATACAGGAAACCCTCCTCTTCCAAGCAGGACCCTCTCTATTGAGGGAGGGTCAGTCCCAGGGCTCAACGCAGGGGGCCCCCCCCCCCCCCTATTTTTTTTCCTGGAAGCGCTTCGGACACTGCAGAGTGTCAGGGGCTTTAACAATCTGGCGCCACATTTACAAAGCTTTCACCTGCTTGACAAAAGCACAGACTGAGCTACGACCTAAAACCCAACTATTCACTTGTTCTTTTACTTTTTGTTGTCTTTTTTTTAAGGAGCCTCTCATTTGACCTAAAAAGGTACAAAACGTAAGCAGCTATTTCGTAATGACAGAGCAGGTTTATGAAAAAGCATATAAACTACTACTCTCTTGTTTTGAAATACATCCCATGTAGTAGATGCATTTTCCCACCCGCTCCGTGTTGTTAAAGCGCATAGTTAATTTGATCCCAGGGCACCATTAGGCAAGATTTTGGAACAGATGGTCGTAGTGAAGGGTTCAAAAAGTTTCTCCTGGCCTGTGCCGTAATCCCAGCCTGCCTGTCTGCTTTCTGTCCCAGGCCGGAGAGTGAGAGGGCCTGACTCAGCACTCCTCCCCCTGACACAATGAAACCCATTTTGAAGCCCCTCGTTTATGCTTTATTGATCAAAGGAGCTGCCAAATCCCCCCACTACCACCGACCCCCCTGCCGTCACACACAAACACTGCAAACCAAGCAAAACAGTCGGACTACCGCAAGTGTACGCGTCCTTAAGGAAGCAGCCAAAACGAAAGAGTTAAAATCAAAACTTCCACTGAAAGCTTTCCGAACGGAATTCCGTTGGTTACATGAGTCACACAGACGGGGAGAGAGCCCGCCCTAAAAAAGACTATACAGCGTTTACAACAAAAGGGGAGGAGTATAAAAAAAAAACAACAAAAACACAAAAAAAGCAAGGCGCTAGGGAGGAGACTTTGGGGGAAAGGAGAAGATAAAGATGGAAGAGTTTATTGTAAATGAGAGGCCCGCACATCCTGGCACATCAACACCAAACACAACAAGATAAAAAAAGATAGCTGGATTTACAGAGCTCCAAATCTTCCAGGACACGTAATCCTCAAAGCTGAGCGCACAAGATAGTAAAAATGTCTTCTATCAACCACTAGCTAAGACTGTTTAGAAGTTTTTCCTCTTTTTTTTTGCCTAGGTCTGTCAAAACAGATGTAAACAAAACCTTAGTTCACACACTACAACAGCCTGAAAATCTGTACACCGTTGTTCAAACAGTGTAAAAACAGAAAGATACATGTTAATGTGTTACCAAGAACCAGTCATTCATCACCAACTTTTAAACCTAACAGATAATCCACTCGCCCTCAAACCCATATGTATGCCACTTCCTGTGGGCAAAACATGAAACAAAACAACGCCATGGCAACTGCCGGGACGGCTGGAGGCCACCAGTTGCCGTTAGGAATTGCTGATGATCTGCAAGCCCTCACAGTCACAACTGCTCTGTGGCGTCTTTACATGTCTGACGCAGCAAGGGCGCGTCTGAACTTAACTCTAAACAGTGTCCATATGGTAATGTAAATGTATAATAATTCATTTACACAATCTTAAAAAACTATGGTTATTGGTAGCCTCTCAAACCGACTGAACCACACTGACCATATGGATGAATTTTTTAAAAAGTTACTAGAATTTTCTAACTGTTCAGTCAATCTTTGAGATATCTGAAGTGAAAATAATTACTGTAACATTTAAATCCATGTTGGAATGATTTTGTTCACGTGTGACCAAAACCTACCTCTTTGGATAAGATTGAAGTTATCAGTTGAAATAGGCCAAGGTACAACAAGGATATTAAGTATCCACAACTAATTTTGTACGATTGTCCTTTGAAAAGAATCATATGCATCTGCTGAAGAATAAAAATAAAGTTTCTAAAGAGTTTGTAGATGGTGCTTTATTTTAAAAAGATTCCTGTTTGTTTTAACATTTTCCTACAGACTTTTTGCCTGAAAGCAATGCATTTTAGCCACAGCAGCGCTCCAAAGTGGAAAAACTGTTGCTTATAGGCTAATTCTGTGAAAACAATACCACAAAAGTTGACCAAAATCCGCTTGGCCAACAGTTAGTCGAACTGTGCAGCACTCAGAAGGCATTTCTGTGGCCTCTAGAGTGGTATGAATC
Organism: Adrianichthys oophorus; assembly: GCA_036245035.1. NCBI lineage: Eukaryota > Metazoa > Chordata > Actinopteri > Beloniformes > Adrianichthyidae > Adrianichthys > Adrianichthys oophorus. The sequence continues at coordinate 6,216,463 of BSAI01000072.1, read as the reverse complement.
ATGCGTGTATGATAAATGTGCCACGGCACAATTCCGTAAAGCTTTGACTAGAGTTAGATGTCTTCGAATAGTGTATATCAATTGTGCTTTGATGTAAAATCACAACACAAACCCATTTGAAAATCACCCTGTGCTTTACAAACACAGACCAAAGGGGAAAATATATCACCTTGCAAGATGTCTTCGTTATTTTGCCTGTGTTCAAATACTTTCTATTTATTAATTTATGGTAAACCAATAAGTACAAGACAAACTCTCACAGAGAGAGAGTAAAAAAAAAAATGAAATCTGCATTCGAACTGGACTAGCTAAGTTCTACCACAAGTTAGTAGTATTTGCAATGTGTGTGTAAACCCTTTATTAGGGCTGGGCGATAAAACGATAGCTATCGATATTGTGACAGACTTTTATTTTGAAGGGTCCAAAATGAACATTCTCCAGTCGTGAGCATTTTCTCCTCTTTGCCAAGTAGAAGTTAAAGGGTTGGTCACCACATGGACAGTGAATGTTTGTGTAAACTTAGTCATGTTTATTTGCTCTTCTTTCTGTGAATTTCTTTTGTCCTCTTTTTCTCCTTCCGGTCACTTCACCTGTGCAGCGTTAAGTTTAGCTGATGAAACAGCAGAATATGTGTTGATTTATGACAGGATCCAGTCAGTACTGAAGGATAAAGCTGCTTCACCTGAAACATTAACAGACATTAATAAAATGTGTTGATTTAGAGACAGCGCTGTTGTTAGATACGAATGTTATTATGCTAGCTTGTTAGCCGCTAAGGCTATAGTGCAAACTAGTGTGATCACGGACCGGTTTAAAGTCGGACAGTACTTTCCAGAACTGGCCTTTAAGGCTCTGCGGATGAATACAACAAGATTCATTCATAAGACATTCATAAATTCTGTATTTTCTAAATAATTACAGAATTGAGTCCACTGTTTTAACAGTGTCTGCATAGCATACAAGAGTCCATTTCACACTGAAAACTTGTCAGATGTGCTCAATCGTTCCACCTCCTTAAAGCTGCAGCTTTAATTTTAATAGTTTTATATAACAACAATAACCCAAAACATTTGTACTGTTTTCAGGACTATTTTGTTATGATTTGTAATAAAATATGATCACTGGAGGCAGAATTATGAAATCTCAAATAAATCTGTCCTTGTTTTCTCAGCATGTTTGAGTTTACAGTTAGATGACAGTAAAAATGTGTTCATACCATCTATAAATTACTTTTATGCTATTTCATTTTCCCAAATAAAAAAATTCAGAAAATTCTCAAAAAAGTAAAATGCCAAAGGCATTTGTGTGTGATATATGTAAATAGTGTTAGAATTTGGCCCAAAAAATATACGTTTAGCCGGTAGATTTTTTTTTTAAACAACCGGCCAACTTGGCCAGTGTTTTAAAAGTAAATTTCGGCCCCAGTGTGGAGGTGTTTTAGGAAATAAATATTTAAATCTAAACAACCTACTGTTGAGTACACATTTCTCTAATGACCTACAGAGGATTTATATTAAACAAATATAGTTATTTATTTATATCCAAGTATATCCAAGTTATCGTCTGATATGGAAAAAACAATATTGTGATGTTAAAAATTCACTGTTGCCCAGCCCTGCCTTTTATCATGGAAATATTATTATTATTATTACTTTTATTAAACCTTAAAAAACACTAAAAACTAAAACATTTCTTGTTTGTAAGCCATTTAATTGTGAATGAGGGATGGGGGTGGGTGACTGCGGTCACAGGCTGCACAATCTTTTGCAAATAAAAGAAGCGAATCTTTACTGAGCTTCTTCGTGGGAATGTTTTAGTTAAAGGCCGGGTACAGCAGCCAAGGACAGAACTGTGGTTCAGATGGGACCTATTATCGACCCAGCTGACTGTAGCACGAATAGATACTAATTTATGCTCAAGCTGTCATTGTGGTTAACTTAGCAGAGCACAGAATAAAACACAAAATTGCTTTTCTACTGAAAGCCTTGCTGAGACTGTGACTATTACCAACTCATCACCATCCCATGTCTTAAGAAGGCACGAAAACTTTGACAATGAACTTTTGTCTTTAAATATGAGTGATGAAAAAACTTTTTATTACTATAATTTTTCAAGCTTTAAGGATGGATTGGAACAACACTCCAGTCATTTTATTGTTCTTTTGGAGACCCAATTCTTGATTTTAATCACTTATTTTGCTTAAGTAAAACTAAAGTTACTCGCTAACGGTGATAAAAACTCACTTCAGAGAAAAATCCACACCTGAGACAAGGGCTAACAGCTAAACAGCAGATCAAAACTTGACTTTCAGCCAGACTAACTGTTTCTCTGTAGGAAATTCATCAAAACCAGACGTAAACAGCTGTTCTTCACTGGTGTAAAAGGGAGAGAGGCGATGGGAACCGTAAGGGTGAATAAACCCTCCCACAGCTGAGTTGTCAAAATGTTAAACATGGGATCCTTAGGGCGGCACAGGCCCTACCCAGGGAGTACATTTTTGGAAGGTGGTTGAAGCAGATGAGAAAGGAGTAGTCTGAGAAAGGCCACATGCAATCAGCCTTCCAAGACGAGGATGACCACCTCTCTTCTGGTTGACTTGGGACGCCTGGCTGCCCCTCTATCAGCAGGACATTATCAAAAGAGATTATTGGACCGACCCCTGTGACCCTTTTGTAGCTCTAAGTTTCTCTTTGAAGCGGAGTTTGTATTGTCAAACTTACTAATGAAGAAATGTGTTCACAAAGCAAGGAACTGATTAGGGAACTCCATTTTGGATGAAAAGAGTCAAGATTTAAGCCCTTTTAACGTCATGTGAGATTAATCAGTAAAATGATCAAGAGGCTCCCTAAATGGACTAATTTGGATTCTACAATGAATTAAGACCATATATCCACGTATTTATGAGAAATTCTGGTGATTAGGGTATGTTGAACGCCACCTACTCAAAGCTCCATCTCTGTGGAGATGCCTTCAGTGACAGTGGACGTATTGATGTCTGAAACAGAGGTGTTACATCAAGACCTCGGTAAACACCAGCCTGACTTTCTCACAGGCCCGTTTGTGTACCGAGCTGACAAGCCCCAGTTGAACAGGAAGGTTCTTGTCTGTGTGTGGTCAATAAACCAAAAGTTTGTCAAACACAAAGTTGCTCCAAATGAAGGCTTTAGACAGGCTCTCAAGCCAAGGCTTCCCAGCATCATTTGGGACCCAACATGTGGACAAAGTTTGGAATCTAGTTTGTAGATTCATCACTTAAAGCATCGACCGAGAAACCGGTTTAACACCAAAAACCTCTAGTCATTTAAAACAATTATGCTAAAATAAGTTGATTAAATCCATTCCATGAACTGTAACTGAGCTCTACAGCAACAAAGAAGTCACACTAGTTTGAGGTTCTACCAATGATGGTTACAGCCGGAGCCAAAAAGACGATGCAGCCAAAGGGCACTAAATGTCACTTTTTGGCCTCAGTGTTTAGTTTTTAATAAAAACCTCAATTTTATTTGTGAGTTAAATTAAACCGACCTAAAACACACTTTGGGTTTACTTTATATACAAAAAAAGACAAAACTTTTGTTTTGTCTTTCAGTTTGTATAAAGAAATGCAATTGTGAAAACTGACAAGAACTTTCACTTCATTAGAAAGAATCAGGCTGACAAAGGAATGTGTTTTAATAAGGGCTGTCAACGTTACATCACAGAAGCGACCGTCTTCCGCTTTGCATCGGACGAAACTTTCTGAAACACTTAGTCGGGCACTATCCCACTCATAACATGGTCACTTACAAAAGAAATAAATATTCAATCGATTTTTAGTACTTTATTCTTGTTAATTTTCGGTTTAGATCGTTTTATCACAAAAAGCGGACTGTTTGATTGGTGTTGCGGCCCGTTGTCATGGTAACACAACCAAGTGTTGCTGGAAAGGAAAGCGATATATATGCTGGTTGTCACAATAGGTTTAGTAAAGCATCAGTTCAGAGAGAACGTTCATCTCTTACCGCTTGTTTTTGTCCAGAAGATGAAGCAAAAAGTTTTGAAGGAGCCTGTGCAGTGATAGAGAACATTTGGGCTTCTTGAGCGGAACTTCTTTTTTAAGTGCGCATCAACACCCAGTAGCAAATCAGATTTGAGTATTCACCCAGACAATTTAAAGTGCAGAAATGCAATGTAAGTTCCTTATGGCTTTATATCAGCATCTTTGTTGTCTTGGAGTAATACTACAGACATTAAAGTCTTTGGAGTTCTGCTTGTCTTCTGTGCACACAAATTACATTTCTGGGATATCTGCATTACCACTTTACAAATAAAACATTGCACAAAATGTTCTCTCTGGCCTTTTTTTTTGTTCAAAAGTCACATATTGCTGCAAAAAAATAATCTAGTAAAACATTGCGATTAATCGTGATTAATCACAATCCAAAATTGTGATTAATCTGAATAATGTTTTTATTCGATTGACAGCACTAGTTTTAGTTAAATGTTGCTCTAACAATAAATAAAACATACTTTCTGACACTTTAAAGTAACTTTTTATATATAAAACTTAAATAGGTTGAGCAGACAGAGAAAAAAATATCAAAATTCTGATTAAATAAGCAGGGTTTGGCAGTTTACTTGTTTTAAATATTGTTAATAAATCATATTTCAGAGTAGTTTGGTGTAGTTTCACAGGTTGCGTTTAAAGAAAAAACTGTTTATTTTGAACAAATATATATGTATATATATTGTGAATCTTAATAAATCTTAATAAATTAAGTATTTTTGAAACCTTGCTGCCTACATGTGTCTACAATTTATAGAAACCATGTCCTGTATAAACCATGACAGTTGCATCATATAAACCATAACAGTATTCAAGCACTAGCACAAAAGGTGAACTTTTAAAACAAGATCAATCTATGTATGTACTGTTGTAATACTGTGTAGTTTTAAGGGGAGTAAATCAGAATTGAGCAGAACAGGAGCTGGGCATCCAAGTAGACACGTGTCTTTCTTGCTAAAATGATGAGTTTCAAACTTATTTTGGCTTCAGCAGACGTTCAAGAAATTCTATACGTAATGTCCAAACTTAAACCAGTTATTCATCTGTGGAGTGCTGCTCAGGTCAGTGGAATGTTACAGAGCGAAGATAAAGATTTATATGATCATAAACTGTAAATACTACAATTATTTGCAAATAAGTTAAATGAGAGAAAGAGGTTGGAAAAAAAAAGAAAAGTGAGCGTGTCTAACTGCGAGAAAGGCAGCTTGTGAAAACAATTAGAGATCTAGCTGTGAAAAGACAAAAGTGTCCATCAGCCCAGAGCTCTACCTGCCCCTGGGGGCAGACAAAGGCTCGTCCCTCAAAGCTTTCCTCAGCTTAGGCCCCACTTCCCACCAACTCAAAGCTCTTTTCAAAGCTGCATTTAATAAGCGCCCGGAAACAGTGATTACCCCTCCGAGTTCACCGGTGTGTCTAAATTAGAAACCTTCATTAGTTTATGACCCAGCCTGGGAGACCGCCCCCCCCCCCCTGTGAGCAGCAAGCAAGGTGACCCAACCTCTGTGCCCCTGCTGCCATAAATCAAAGACCACAGCAAACTGCTGGAAGAAAGACGGGGAAAGGTCAACAAACTCTGTTGACAGTCTTCCAGCTTTTGTCTTAATGTAACAGTACGGGGGGGACGCTGTATTTTCCTCCAAATTCCATCAAAATCGACTACTTCTTGAGATTTACTAATTGAAAATCAAAAGAATTATTCAACGAGCAGCTGAAAGAAAGTTTTTCGTGCGTTTATTCAGACCAAACAAAACCCTTTTTGTACAGGTGCAGTGATTTGAACAAACACGCTGCTCTCCCACCACCATCTTCAAACTTCATGTCAGCCATTTGTCTATTTTGGGAAGGCTCACATGAGTCTCAACAGGCCTGCGGTCTGAATAAAGATCACAGTTACACTGTTGGGACAAAGGCAGGGCCAGGGTTTCTCTTGGCCCCTCCGCTAGTCATCTCCACATGGCTGCCATTTAACTCCCCTCGACACAAAAGAAGCACCGCCACAGAGTCCATTCAAATCTAAACCGGGCCAGGACTTTAAAACGGAGCGGGACGAGGTCAGCTTTGCCCAACGAACCCACGGTCCGCCTCAAAAGGGTTCTCCTCAACTTGTTCAGCAGAACCTCGACCAAAAACTTTCACCCCGATTTGATTTATCTCTAAGGACAACAGCGGTCACCGAAGTGAAATGTGAGCCCCCCAATTTCTGCGAGCCGGTGACCCGCTCCCCACCCCCAACCAGCTCTCCCACCCACCCACACACTCTCTGAATGCGACCCCCCCCTTGCCTCCCGCAACTCGTCTGAGTCAGACAGCCCCTGTTTATAAATAGGGGAGTGTCTTTTCCAGCAGCTCTGCCGAGGCAGCCTTTATTCCAGATCAAGTATCTGCACTTTGATGTGTCCAGAAGACATCTCCTCAAGTTTGCCTTATTCCAACACAAAGCCCGAGGGCATCTCCTCGCTGCACGCAGAACTCCACAGATTTCAACAAACACGCTTCCATTCCAAATGCAACCTGGGAAAACACTCATTTAGTTTTTGTCAAACTTGGAAGTTTTTCTATTTCTAGTACCTAGTAATAGAGCAAAGAAAAACCTTTGTTTTTAGTTGAAACATATCTTTGCAAACTTAATGCAAACATGCAAACAAAAAAAAAAAACAACACAAAGTTTAATGTCGTTTCTCTTATTCTTTGAAACTCCTTCCCTTGATTTTGGCCAAAATATTTAACAACAAAAAAAAAAAATCATCCCAAAATGGACCACATGTTTGACCATGTCAAAGAATTCTGGGAACTAAAGTTTCTTTTGATCCTTATAAATTGGAGTCTGTGCTGTTTGCTCAAACTCCGGTTACAGGTAACGCTTCCAAGAAAAGGGAATTCCAAAAGCTGACAGATTCCCGTCTTCTCTAAACACGCTTTACTGAGCCTTTCAAAACCTCTGGGAGTTCTGACAAAGAGAAGATTACATGTACATACATTTTTATGACAAATGTGAAAAGTTCAAGCCATCCTCAGGCAGAGTAAAGGAATCCGAGAAAAGCAAAACATGAAACGTCTCAGTCCTTCTATTCGGACAAACTATGACCAACTACAGCTTTACTTTGGGTTGAGGATCCACTGGTGAGCAGATGAGTTTAGCAGAACTGTCTGTCCTTTGCTGTCTGGGCAGCAACAGTGATCCATTGTTTCTGCTGAAACCTGAGACCAAGAAAAGGATCACTACGTACAACATAAGTCCCTCAAGACGGCTCTTTTTTGCAGACGCCACCGAATGTAATAACCTACAATCTAACTATTGCAATTGTCTCCTTCTGCACACACTGGACACCATTGTGCAATATAGCAGATTTGGAAAAGATGGTGAGCCCGATGCACGGCGAACAGAGCCGCCCTATGAGGGTTTTACAGGGGAGTGAAAAACCCCAAAACTGCTGTTCCTGAACTTTTCCTGACATTTGATTTCGACTTTTCAAGTTATCTTTATTCTTTGACTTGACGCTTTGGATTTTTTGTAGTTTTTTTTTTACACCCCATCTTGCTGACAGTTTGTGTGACTGCAATACTTTCCAGACATTTTCAAGTGAAAATTAGGCCACAGAACATTTTAGGTGGATGGAAAACCCAAGCTGTCCAAATGAAAACAACAAGGATGATTTTTAAACTTCACAAGGAGTAACAAAGGCCAAAATAACCACTAATTTACGACACATATGTATATAAATATGAACTATTAAATCAAGTCAAAACAAAAAGTGGACGGATTTACAGAAAGAAGTGGACTCTGCTCTGCTGGAGTGGGTGGAGATAAGGCCGCCGCTGAACTTCTGAACAGGCTATCTTTTAGCTTGCTTGTTAGCATTTTTTTAAATTGATATCTCATAAACAGAGTAGCTGGTACCAACCTGGACCAACATGGGGCACTGAACCGAATAACACTCACATCGAGCATACTTTGCACATTCAGTACTAAGATGGACTTCAACAAAATGGTTTTCCATTGATAACTTATTCATTTACACAATTTATAAATACATTTTTTTGTTTACAGCAATAATACTGTAGAAAAAAATGTTCTGTCATTTGTTTTTCTGCAAGAATTGCCAGTTTTAGGTTTGGTTAAAAACACTTTTTATCAAGAAAAGTGAGAATAAAACGATGAATTCATTGAATTAAGAAAGTGAAATAATCAAACAAAAAAAATGGAAATTCAAACCCAATCAATGCTGAATTAAATTTATTCTGTTACTTTCAGGTCAAAGACCACTGCATAGGACAGCTCAGGTCTGATTCAAGACTACCTGGCTGAGGACATCACCGTCCAGAACCTGAAATTCCCCACATATCGCTCAAAACTAACTGGTGACCCTACCAGTTAATGCTTTTCCCGTTTTAAGCTTTATTTAAAGTTTTTCCTACAATTCTGAACACTTTTGGGTTAGTTGTATAATTTTAACTTCCAGTCAATTTTTGGTTAATTTCAACACTCCACGTCTATAAACATTCTTGAAAAGTTTTGTTTTACTCCTGTGAGAGTACAAAGTGGCAGCTGACTGTTAGACTTAAAACAACATAAAAATTGAATTTAGCTGCAGTGCAGATGACCTTATCAACAGACTGAGCAAGAAATTGGGATTTCAGCTTAAAAAAATAAAAATGGAAAGAGGGAATCAAAGAGAACCAGAAGGATTTCTGGAAGTCTTTTCTGCATGTGAACCCTGGCACAGAAATCAAAGACCTGCTGGGAGAACTTTTTGGATGTTTGAGTGCAGCTCATCGCACGGGGATATTTTGAAAACCACACTCGATGAGGTATTCAGTATGTCGCATGTACAGTCTGTGCAACAGATGTTCTTCAGGTTTGACGTAAACAACACCTGTTCCACATCTGCTGGGCTTGCTTTGGTCCGTTTTTTATGGACGTTAACTTAATCAGGGGAACATTAGAATCCCATTAACAGGTGCATTCTGCAAATTACGTTTTTGAAGAAAGGTTATGGAAACTTGAAGGTTTTTAAATGCCTTTAGGCTTCAATTTTGTAGTCTTCTCGATGAAGAAACAAAACCCTCTTTGGTGTCCAGATGTTACCGTCTGCTGTCCTCCCGTTTTCGATTCCAGCCACCTTCACTTTTATACACACACTGTTAGATTGCACACTTACTTGAGAAAGTATCTCTGGCCAGAGTTGGTCTTGGCCATCTCCCAGCCCGGTGGCAGGGGCACGTCGTCGGGAATCTCATAGGAGGACTGGCGGAGATGTTGGGGGGAGGCGCCTGCCGAGGCCATGCCAGACAAGGAGCCACCCGAAACGGCGCCCAGCTGCAGGGAAGCTGGAGACGAGTGTGCACGGACGTGGTGGGGGGTTAGCACGCCGCCACTCCCAGCATCAGTGCTGGCCTGAGTTACAATTACAAAAAAAAAATAAATGATGTATTATTTGTTCATAGTTTCAATACATCAACATATTGATGTACCTGGTATTTTTAGGGGAACTACTAGCTTTAGGCCCTTCTATGCAAAACCTTTAACACATTATCTTCAGTAAATACATAAAAGCTATGTTATTTAGTAATGTTTTTAAATGTTATGATTTGAGGGTTGAGTTTGGAATTGTTCATTGTTTTTCTGAGGTTCTTTGGTTTTTGATTACAGGTTTGATTCCAAAATAAAAGGTTATTGACAAGGAGTTTTGTTCAAAAATGTACAAATATTTTTAGAGGATAAACAAATAATAGGAAAGTTGGAAGGTGGGGGGTTTGTTTAGTTTAATTGTCCAGGGCCCCCAGAAAATCTAACAGCACTCCTGCATGATATCTACTTCATTTAAGACAAAGAAAAACATTATTCATCTTGTTTTTCCCCAATAAGGAGTCTCACAGTAAACATTCCGATTCATTGTGTGCTCTAGTATAGAAAAGCAGCATAAAGAAAAATGTCTAAAAATAGCAATAAATGATCATTAAGTCAGACGTTCACACTGTTAAGTCATCTGGATGCGAGTCCAAAGTTGTGTCAGGGCCCACAGAGACGATCCAAGGCCCCAGCGGGCCGGGGGACGGCACGGCGCATGCGCACTAGTTACCAAACTTCGGTAAGCAGTCAAAAAGCGATACGGGGAGGGAGGGAGGGGGTAATGGGGTAAATCCAATCATCATATGATTTCTTTATTGAAAATAAAAGTTAGTTAAAAAAGAAAAAAAATGCACTATTCACTTTTTTACTACGTATTCTATACTCATAAACGAAGTTGCGCAAAAAAAGTTTTTGTTAGCGAGTTAATCAAATAGAATCTTCTAGTTTTAATGCAATTCTTTAAGCTTTTATTACGTTGTTTTGGAAAGTTTTTGTTTTAAATTAAAAGTTTGTGCTTAAAATAAAGTTAAAATGCGTTAAAATCGTGAAGTTAAAAGTGTCAAACTGAAAGGTTAGTAGAGTAGGGGTTGTGTGTGTGTTTTTTTTTTTTTTTCAGAGGTGCCCGTAGGCCGGGGCCCCCGCAGGGTGGGGGGCCAACCTCGGACCGGGACCTCTCGATGGAGGGGGGTCAGAGGAGAAGCGGGGCGGGCTTACTTGTCTGGAATGGGACTTGGGCTCCGGGGGCTTGAAGAAGGAGTCCGGCAGCTTCCTCATCCTCATGGGCACGGACTGGGGCAGGGCGGCCCCCTTCGGGTTCATCACGGCGTTGAAAAGCGCCTCCAGGTCCGTTTCCGAGTCGCCCCGAACGTGCACGATCTGGTGTCCGGCAGGAGGGTTGTGCTGGCTCGGATCCATTGTTCCACAAGCACTCTGCGAACTTTTGCGGCCCGAAAACGTTGAGTTACGACACTTTTAAGGGGCGATACGAGCCAATCCCGAATTTTTGTGTTTGTTTGTTTATTTTTCAAATCTAAAACTTCGAACGAAACTTAGTATAAGTTTTCCAAAGTCATGACTTTTAATGTCGGTCTACTTTTCTGAGCGGACCGCCGCGAGTCTGTTTTCAAGCGATGTTAGCTGTCAAAATCCGCAGAAAAAGGCCGCTTTTCTTGCTTTCTCCCAGCTGGCATACTTGTAGATAAAACAAAGCGCATATCTGCTCCACTCTGGAATCTGTATTGTCGTCCGGACCAAGCGTTAACCCCCCCTCCGTCCCGGAAAAAAAAAGTGCCGCAAAAGTCGGGAAAAAATGAAGGTAACACCGCCAAAGTTCAGGCAGGAAAAAAAAAAAAAAGTCCCGGCGTTCCCGAGTTTCGGTAAAGTTTTAACTTGTTTTTTTTCTCCCCAGGAATTTTCAAAGGCAAGCAGCACAAATCTGTGCCGCTCACTGCCCCGGAAAAAAAAGTTTCCTCCCGTTGAGCCTAAACTTTGAGCAGGACATAAAACTTTATGGCTCATGGGACGTCTGAGCGCAGGGGGCGGGGCCACGCTCCAACCGGGATGAGTTAAAGGTACAGGCAGTTTTCCTGAGACACCCCCGCAAAAACAAAAAATGATATGTATTTATTAATATAATAAAATTTATCTTTTAATTTCACTAATCTCAAAGTGTGAGACACCCCCCCCCCCCCCGCCAATTTTGCCAATTTTATGTCACTTAAGATTTCTGTAATTTGTAAATCTGAGCAACAAAATTAAAGGTGTAAAGATTATTCTTCTATTTTAATTTTTTTCCTTGTTTTTTAATATACGATTAAAAAATATGAAAATGTTACAGTTCCAAAAATGGCCAGTAGGGGCTGGTTTCCGATGAGTTTCCTGTTTAAAAACACACACATTCACACCTTAAATTTACAGGTTTGCATTAGAGGATTAGTGTATTTTCACTCCTGTCCCGTCCCGCTCCCAGAACAAAGTTTAAGGGGGTATTCAGACTAGACGCATTTGGTTCACTTGAAGTGAACGCCACTTAAGTGAATGCCTTTACGTGAACTCGAATTCGTTTCTTTTGATAATCTGAAACAAGTTTTCAGTCAGAATGCACCCAAGTGGACCCTGACAAACCCAGTACTCGAGCTGTCCACAAAATCCTCTATATTCATTGAAATTGTGTATCAACTTTCAATTTTAAACATTTAGCTCCCAAATGTGAAACAAACTTAGAAGTACTAAAGGATGCAGTTCCTAAAATGACCAGTAGAGGCTGGTTTCAGAAGCACATTATTTTCAAAACAAAAACGAATGAATGAAGACCTGAGTTAAGTATTCTTCTTCTTCTATGATATATATATTCTATGATATATATACACATATTTTCTTTTCATTAAACAACAAAATGACTGATAATTTTTTTAATTTCTTGTGGATTAATTCAGCATAGTTGTTGTTCACAAATAGCTGTATACATACATTGAAATAATGTATTATCCTTCACATCTTAACATCCAGTTCCCAAATGGAAGCAAACGTACATGTACTAAATAAAGCAGTTCTTAAAATGACCAGTAGAGGTTGGTTTCACAGGTAAGTCATTTTCTATTGACTCCCCTGTTAAAAATCAACTTTACATTCAAAATAAATAGGTGTGTAGCCCAAGGTCACTTTTTGTGGAAGTTTTTTTTTATTTGTTTTGTTTTTTGTTTTTTTTTTATGCTTTTATTTACTGGACTGAGCATCTGTGATGTCACACAGGATGCTGATAGGTGAAAATAAAGCCTGAAGTGAAATGGCCATATTGACCCGAGTTTGCTCCCGACAACATTCAAAAAATGGGCTTTTGGGCGTCCGGACTAAGCAAAGTACATGTTTTGCTAAGTCCACATGTGAGGGAACCCACCTGCCAGCAAAAAATAAATAAAAATGTGTCCATTAACTAGATCATCATCAGAAATGAAAAGCATATTATGGTTGCTATGGGAACATTACCTTCACGATGGTGGCAGTTTTGACTCAAAAAGATCAATCTGCTATTTATAGTTTTGCTTCATAGAGTGTCTGGTCTGAAACCATCAACTGTCTCTCTCTATAAATATATAATATTGGCTACACTAAGTCCACCTGCAGACCCTTAGACAATTTTCTTGGGACAAAAACCTCCTACTGCGACATTAAATCCTGATAAATCAATGCATTTAGTGAATTACAGTCAGCTCTGGGCTTCAAATACAGTCAGATTTTATCCAGAAAAGGCCTGCAGAAAATCTACATTGGATAAGGCGCCATGATTTTTCCCAAGAATCTTGACAAGAACTCCAAACAAATTTCTTTCATTCGCCAACAAAAATAGAACAATCTCTTTTCACTGCCCCCCCCCCCCTTTTTTTTTTTACAGTGTATGTAAAGTAGAGCCATGCAAGTTCCCACAATTGTTATGCTAATGAGACCCCTCTTCCACTGAGAAATCATTTTGTCAAGAACCTCCCTCTCTAGATACAGGAGCATCTCTTTCCCATACACTGAGTGAATAAATGATAATGAAGCCCTATTAAATATCTAAAGAAAGCTGCAGATTCAAGAGCAGCCATTGTTTTGTTGGGTAGACAGTCATGTTTGTGAGTTTAGACACAAAGCTGACTCATTAATTATGCAAAAAACTTCACCAACTTCAAGGTTGTTTTCTTTAAAAAAAAATCTGGACTTTGAAATGTTATGTGAACTTTATAAATGAATAATAGAAAAGCCAGAATTAATGATCACCACTGTGAGTTTCTCCTGTTGCTTTTGTTTTCAGTAAAGGTTTTTTCTCTTTTGGGATTTGAAATAACCGATGAAACATTCTGAGCACATGCGCTGCAGGTCGTGACATTTCTAGTAAATGGGTGAAAGTGGCCATTTTTTCCCACTTCATTCTCTGTCACTGACTCAGACACAGCAAGTGATGGACTTCAGTGTCTTGCAGCACCAGGCAGACCACCCACTTAGCAGCCACTCCTTATCCGCTTCATTCCCCTTTAAATGTTAGGGGATGTTAAGATGTTGTTTTTTTGTTTGTTTGTTGTTTTCATAAACTCACCGGTTTTGTTCCTCAGAGAATCAAACCGGCTCTTTTGGTTTCTTTATTCAACGCTTCTCTGGTCTGATTGTTACAGATTAGGTCACCATGAGTGGCTGAAGGAAGAGGCAGACCCCAGCGCCCCCTATTGACAATTCACTGCTCCAACTCTTCCTTAAGTATCTTAGAATATAAAATAATCATCAAAATGTCAATTACAAAGAATTAAAAACATTCTTCACTGTTATTTATTTTGACTTTCTGTTTAAATATCAATGTCTTTTTTTATTATTTTATTTTGAAAGGAACATAGTATAATTCATTGTGATTTTCTTTCATTTTACAGACCCACACATAAAATCAACATTATTTTAGATCAGTATCCTACGAAAAACAATGTACTAGACTAATAATTAAGACTTTATGAATATCATAATGGTGTTAGAAAGAAGAAACGATGACTTTAACATCAGCAGGGAAAGCAGCGCAAGCTTAAACTTGCACCTTTGAAATCCACTTCCAACACTCTTGCCTCTTCTTGTTGGGCTTCTGGCTGTTGAGGAGTTTTAAGAATTAAATGTAAAAATGTTCGTCAGAGTGTATAAAAGTATGAATGGTAGGAGGCCAAATGCGCAGCAGTTTTCCACCTTTAGTATGGGAGCTGTTCATGTATAAAGTTTATGCCTTTCTGTTTACATTTAGTCTCTTCATTTGCATTTCCAGGGTTTGGATTTGTTTTTTTCATACTTGTGGGAAAAATGAGCTCAGTGTGTTGAGTTTTGATGGTTTCCAGCATGCTACCTATCTTCTGTCCAACTCATTTTTTGCTACAGGTTCGCCTGAAGGGACATCTTCTCCTTCTGACTGTTCCCGGCGTTGGTTGAACACAAAGACGGGTGTGCAATGACTCTATATGGCAGTGAGAGCCGCCGCTCACATCAGTGTTTATAGCTCCTGCTTGAAGCACTCAGGAAAGCTGCAGCTCAACCGAAAATGATTTCGTCATGGACTAAATGAGCGCCTCTTCCTCCAGGAGCAAGTCCTAGCAGGCTCGCGGAGGTGGGGTGGGGTGGGGGGCAAAACCAGACACGACTCGCATCAATAATCCCTCCAGCTTTTCCCGTTGATGAACCTATTGTTTGGTGAGGCAGGTATAGAAGCTTTTTCCTTTAAAAGTACACTTGGTTTAATGCGGCCTGCTGTCTTTTGATGCCTTTTAAGGCCCTCGGTAAATGGAACTGAAAACGTGAGTGAGTTCATGGCACATCCAAACTAAACAGAGACCCCTGGAAGCTGACAGGGCTCTGCTTGCTGTCTTTGTGGATCTTGTAGGAATAATCATCCTGGGCTTTAAGAAAGACAAAAGCTTTATTCAACTTGGTGCCGGTGGAGTCACAAACAAGCTTAACACATAAAAAGGAGAGTTTTGGTAAAAGCCGATGTGCGTAAAAGAACAAACAAGCTTTGGTTTGAATGGGACTGATATAACTTCAGCTGTAACCCGTCTCTGCTGTCTTCTAGATGGACGTAAAGAGAATGTAAACACAACCAGCTTCACGTTTTCCTCTGAGACCGAAGGCGGTTATTGGGGGTGGTATGGTGCTTGTAGCTGTTGGTGAATTTCAATTCTTTTGTCTGGAAAAAAAATATGAAAATGTTGAGGATAAGTGTTTAGGACTTTCCATAAAAGTTAAGGAGCCAGTCTGGTAATCTTTTGATCCATTTTCAAAGCGTTCCCAGTGCTTCTTTATTTATGATTACATTGCTTTTAGCCAAAATGTAAAAAGAAGGTGTCATTTTTGAGGACATAGTTTCTGCAGAGCCCCTTCCTGTTACTGAGAGCTCTCTGTTTACACAATGTCCCGCTAGCTTACGGCTCCTTGCATTTTCAACATCACAAACTCGATTTTTTGGAAACGGTATCTTTTTCTCTGCTCCTGACACACAACAATGACTAAAAACACCAAAAAAGAACCGAAAACTCTCACCGAGGGGTTGTCTACAAGACCTCCTGTTGCAGCATTATTCCCTGCATGGTTCTTCAAACCTAAAAAAACACAAACACATGTCCTTCCTTTCATGTGAAGTTACCCACAATCCCCTGCTAACATCATCATCACACATTACTGAGAAACATCAAACAGAAAAGCCCCACAGTGCAGTTGCTGGTTGAGTCTGTCCAGAGAGAGCAGGATCTTTCTCTCCTCAGAAGATATGGAGATGAGCTCCTGCTGCTGCTGCTGCTGCTGCTGGCTGTTCCGCCGCACTGATCCAGATCTGTGTGTCGGGGCGGTGTCCAAGGCAACAGAAGGAGGATTCTGCTGCGGGGGGCATACGGGATGTACGTCAGCCAGGTGTAAACGGGTAGCACCTTCAGACCCTGGAGGTTAACACAGAACTGACATTAGAACAAGGTTGCTGTCTGGCTGTCACTTCATTTAGTAAAATACTTATTATTATTATTTTATTGTCTAACAAAATAGGAATCATGACCCACAGGAATAACATACATGCAAAAGTAGAAATGAATTATTTAGTTTGATTCAGAATTAAATGTCTAAACAGACAAAAACAACCCTAAAGTCAGAGGGATTCGCTAATACCTGACCGTGGACCAATCACCACCACCGTCTCTTTCCTGAGCTGCATAAAAAAAGTGAAAGAAACATTAAAATGAGATCAAATGCATTTCTAAAGTATTTAGTCAAACTCAAGAGGCAGGAATGTTTAAATCAAAGTCCAGCTTGTGGGCCAAATGCAGGCCGCGTTCAAATTTCCACCGGTCAGCGGGCTCCTTTCATAAAATCAATAATATGTGGCCCCGAGCATTTTCTAAAGACTGTGTATTTCTGTGATTTATTTCTGCAGAATCTGAAAGAATTCTACAACAAGCTGCCTGGGTTTGCCGGTGCGAAAAAATTGACAGTAATTTTGGTAAAAATTTATTTTGGTGTCATTTTTAAAAAAAATCTTTTTGAAGAAAATACAAGTATGTTAATGCATCTAACATGTTCTTGTGGTATTTTTCTGATTATAGAGGATGAATATGAAGAAAATTAGGCTCAAAATTGCATTTCTGAGTATTTCTTTATTCAAATCATTCGGGATCAGGAGCAGAGGAAAAAATGCTATTTGAAAAAGACCAAATTTGTGACACCTAAAGTACTTTGGGAGGATCACAAGATGAGCTTTCAGCGACGGGGGGGGGGGGGGGGGGGGGGGGCTGCTCCGTGTCAAAGGTCGCACCCACAGCTCAGCTAAATTTCTAATGAACTCCTGCCGCTCTGCAGAAACGACACCCTAGAAAACGACGGATTTTTTTCCCTGTTGGCTAAAAACGGCAGAATAATGATTAAGAACCCACTGGGAAAGCTTTTACAACAGATCTAAGGATGATCGGAGTGGAACTTTAAGATAGATTCCATCAAAGTAGATACAAGAATTGAGGTTACTAGACTTGGTTTATCTTTCGTAGCTGTAGTATTTCAGTGAAACATCTTTAAATGTAGAAGACAAACCAGTTAACTGCCTTTTTTTAACCTCTTACCTCTTGAAGACGAGGTGAAACGTCTTTATTCATTACTTACCTGAGAGGTATGAAGAGGCCGGCTCGGTTCAAAACAGGGTTTCCTGACAGCTGGACCACTTTCCAGGACTTGGCTTTGACTCATGTTTTTTGCTAAAAACAAGTTTTTGAGGTTAAATCAAGTCAGCAACCAAATCCAGAAAACAAAGACACCAACATCCACACACCAAATTAAAGGAAAAACACGTTTCTGGAACAAAGGATTTTAAAAAAAAAATTCCATTAAAGCTTTCAATTTTTGAAAAGCAGTTAAAAAAGAGGGCACATCAAGTCTGAGCCGTCGGACAAAAAGCACATTACCGTCCTTTGTGTCTAAGGCGCGGCGGACACCGTGCCAGAGCTGGGAAATCTCTTCGTCTGTGGGAGTGCTGTCTAAACAGAGGCGCTTTTCAGTGCACGCCGCACCTTTTCTGCTGCGGCGAGTCTGTGGATGACCGCCAGACTCCATGCAGGCCTCTGAGAAGGGCTGAGCGGAGGGTAGCGGGATGGTTGTGTACCAGGCTGCAGCATCTGCTGTGCTGGGTAGGAAAGGTCCCTCTGAGGGGTTCCTGTCCCGCTCGCCAGCCACAACCTCCTGGTTGTGGTGAACAGATGGGGTATTAGTGACAAACGCAGGCTTTTTTTCCGGACGGTTGTTCCGGGGAGGCGGGCGAGGAACCATGAACCTCCCTTGGGCTTTTGCAGTGTGGCGCACCTCGGCGGCATACTGAGGTCGCACGACGGTGCCCTTTCTTGTTTGTGAGGAAACAGGACCCGCTCCGACTTTGGTGGAGCGCTCTCTCAGAGGGACTTTGAGCCCACTGGTCCACCCGTTGCTGCTGTGCACCATGACCTCATCTGCTCTTTCTTGGGGCAAGTTGACTTGAACCCCGACATCTGTCCATGCTTCTTTTGTAAAGTGATAATCAGTGGAGGGTTTGGAGATCAGGTTTGGTCCGGGTGTCAGCTGCTGGTCCTGTGGAGCGGCCGGATTGGAGGTTTTTGCTTTCAGCTGCTTCCTCGTGAACTTCTCTTCGGCCTCTTTCTCCAAGTGGACTTCATCAAACCAGCGCAGCTTCTTTTTCACGGCGCCGTTGACCTCCACGTTCCTGGCTTTCGCTCTCGCCAACTCCACACTGTCTCTGATCGCCATGGCCACATGCTTTGCAAAAATCAATTGCCCTGAGGCAGACGGGTGGAGAGCGTCCCCTGATTTATGTTTCAACGGTTTCTTTAGGATTCCTTTGATGAAACCAGTCAGCTGTGGGTCAGGACCGTCAAAACGTTTCTGTGCATCACTCTGGATATTAGACACGCTTTCGTGCAGCGATGGCCGCACATTTGTGGACTTTTGAGTTTCACTTTTAAAGTTAGAAACCTTATCGAGGTTGTTTATGGAACCACACAGCTCTGTGTTTTCTTTTCTGGTCACATCCTGGGTTTTGTCACGTGATGAGTCATCAGCTGTTTCCTTCAAGTAATACTCCGGCTTTGGTGGAGCTTCAGAATAAAAGTCTTTGTGGTGGAGAGTTCCTGCAGCTGATTTATGTTTGGATTGCTTGGCGTTGATGCTCTGCTGACTAAAATCTAATAAAGCTTCTTGAGTGACGTATGAAAAAGGTGGAGCTGCTTCGCCCGGAGCTTCTGTATTTGTAAGGGTTAGGCCAATGGAATTTCCTGGAAAGGATTTTAGCTCAAACGTTTCTGGTCCTCCGTTGTTTTTATCATAAAGGCTTAATGAGTTGAAGCCATTCAGCGAAGACTGGTACTTTAACTGCTCAACTAAAGCAGAAGCAGTAGAAACATGTAAGTCTCTGTAAGGCCAATGTGGATCCTGCAGTTTTCCCTGTTCGGATTCGTCCGATTGGGATATCTGTTCATTTATGAGCCTCATCACCGAGTAGGAGGCTTGATCCGAGGAAGTGAAAGCGCTCTGCCCTTCATGGTGTGCTTTGGTCTTCTCAAGGTGAAGGAAGAACGAGGAATGATGCCCGTCCTCCTCCTCCTCCTCCAAACTGTCCTTGCTGGAGATACTGTCAGAGAAGCAGCTGATCTGAAACGTGGGAACCAGAAGGAGAAGAAAATAGATCTATTTTAAAAGCGTTTCCAGCGGTCTTTTAATCATGATTGTGCTGTTTTTAGCCAAAATTTTAAAAAATCTGTTGTTTTCTTGGATCAAGTTTCTGCAAAGCAGCAGCAGTTCATTAGAACCTCTGAGTTGTGGAATGGACCGTTGACCCGGAGCAACCCCGACCCCCCTTCCCATCCCTGTTGGAGATGGCTGAGAGCAGGGAGTTTTCTACATCGCAAATGCAATCTTTTTCAAACGGCATTTTTCCATTTGCTCCCGATTCACAATGATTTGAATAAAGAAATACTCAGAAATGCAAATTGAAGCTTAATTTTCTTTTTATATGTCTTCAATCATGAGGAAAAATGCCACAAGAACAAGTTAAAAATACCATTTCATCAGAGTGGGTCTTTAAGAAAAGTGTGACCATAACAGAATAGTTACTTTTTGAAATAAAGTAATTTATAAACTCTATTCTTAAAATATTAATTACATTTTAGATCAGAAGAAGGGTTAAATGTTTTTTTTTAATTGGCAGGTTGTTGTTTTTTTTTAACCCATGGCCTGACTGGGCATGCTCTAACATCAGATTTGCTTGTCCCTCGTACGCCTCAGAATCTGTAAAGGTTTGGGTTCAGCGTTATCAGACTCGATTATACCAACCCCAGAACTATTGCATCTCCCCAAAACAAACAAAAGATTAAACTCTTATCATTTAATATCATTTTTGAAGCCTCGCTGTGGATTCTTGTTCTGACCCTGGGGACCTTCATCAGATAAAGTCATTTCAATCAGTGTGTTGTGGTACACTAGTGTGCCTTGAGAGATGGTCAAATGTGCCGTGGGAAATTATTAAAGACCCACTCCAATGAAAATGATGGTTTTGGTGTTTTTAACATGTTGGAGGACATACAGTATATAAAACTGCCTTTCTGAGTATGTCTTTATTCAAATGGCGGTGACTCGGGAACGGATTAAGAA
Organism: Adrianichthys oophorus; assembly: GCA_036245035.1. Taxonomy (NCBI): domain Eukaryota; kingdom Metazoa; phylum Chordata; class Actinopteri; order Beloniformes; family Adrianichthyidae; genus Adrianichthys; species Adrianichthys oophorus. The sequence goes on along the minus strand of BSAI01000072.1, from coordinate 6,195,899 downwards.
ATGCCGTTTGAAAAAGCTCTCAGTTGTGACGCAGCAACTGAAATGGGCGGCGAATGTCTCCCGATATAGATCCACGGACGCCTTAATTTTCCTTGTCTGAGCTGTACGGCTGGATAGCCCCGATATGTTTGTTGTTCCACTAATGTTAGTGTGGCGTTGTAAACTAGTGGGAGAGAGTGTAAACAAAAGGATGATGGGATATCAGTGGAGGCTTATTTCCTCGGGATTCGCTTTTACAAAAGATCTTTATGTTTTACCTGACTGATCTGAAAACATTCACCTTTGTCAGGGTGTGTTCATCCAAACAGGACCAGACATGTGTAGGATCATGAAATACTTTTTTCTTTGTGTTTATTTATTTTCAACTGTATATAAGAATACAGACCAGAGCGTCGTTTTTCTTACATTTTCCGACGGTGGTGTTTAGGTTTTTTTTTATCAAGGACAAAGTGTACCTTGGCTCAAAAAATTCATGGCTTTGAATAATGAACAGGACAGAAATGAATCTTTAAGGAGTTACCATGGTTTCCTAAAGCAAACACGACACAGGTGAAATACCTGCTCCGCCCCCATCAGCACTACCTGTGGGCTGCTTGCATCTTGGTGCTTCACTCTTCTGCACTGCTCCTGCAGCAGCTCAGTGTAGGAGTCCACTGCAGACAGCCGAGACGGCCGACTGGGGTCACCTCCAATGAAAGGCCTCGGAGACGGAGTGCAGCTTCTGTAAGACAAATCCGGTTCCAATTTAACCCTCCGTAGTGTGAATTCACGTCAACTGTTTTGGACAACGTAGGAATGACACCAACCCCCCATTAGTATTTTTTTTATTAAAAATGTAACATAAAGGTCTCAAAAAGACAAAAAATAGTTATTTAAGTTATAGATGTATGCATTTGTATTTTATCTCTCCATGTTTGATGTCAATTTTTGTGATTTTTGCAGTACATTTACAACATTTACCACTCGGAATCGAGGTTTTTGGACACTTTCAGATTAATTATAATTTAATATAATGAAAAATGGTGGGCTGCACGGTGGCGCAGTGGTTAGCGCTCCTGCCTCACAGCAAGAAGGTTCCCGGTTCAAGCCCTGGCTGGGGGACCTTTCTGTGTGGAGTTTGCATGTTCTCTCTGTGCATGCGTGGGTTTTCTCCAGGTACTCCGGCTTCCTCCCACCGTCCAAAAACATGCTTCATAGGTTAATTGGTTACTCTAAATTGTCCGTAGGTGTGAATGTGGATGTGAGTGTGCATGGGTGTGTGATTGTGGCCCCTGCGACAGACTGGCGACCAGTCCTGGGGTGTACCCTGCCTTCGCCCATGAGTAGCCGGGTTAGGCTCCGGCAACCCCGTGACCCCGAAAGGGATAAAGCGGATTGGAAAATGAATGAATGAATGAATGAAAAATGTATCTGATAAAAAAGAAGCTGGGGTTTTACTAAGAAGATTGATATAAAAAAAAGCCAAAAAACAGTTTTAAAGATAAATTAACTGTAAAGTAAAAACAAAAGCTCAAAAAGGCTACTTACTATTCTTTAGGCCTAAAAACAAACAAGTACTAAATCTAAAATCTCAAAATGAACAATGAAATTCTTTTGAGGTATTTGGATTCATTTACCCGCTGATGTTTGTGCTGCTTGACAAAAAAGAGGACTGCTGGGTGTAGGAACTGCCTTGAATTTGACTAAGTGCATCTTCAATGTTTGGGGCGTTTCTTCTGAAAGCTGCAAATAAAAATAAAATAAACACAAAGTCAGGAAGGCTTCGTCATGAGTCAAAGGTGATGAAACAGCTCTCCTACATTGTCGGTATCTCTGTGACGGAGGGAGATGTGCTCTTTGGAAGCGCTCTGTCACATCTTGTACTTGCTGCCGGCGTTGCTGCAGGATTTCCTCCCTCAGTCGTTCTTCTCGCATGTCCCTCTGCCTCCGCCTCTCGTGCAAAGCCCTGAGTCACCAGACCAAGCTGAAAATGAGGTTATGTTCATCTTTACCGATCACATCTCAGCACAGACATGTTGGTGGAACAGAAACCTGCTGCCGCCGTCAATAAATGAGGCGGACGTTCACGCCCTTTGACCTGAGGCGAACAATTATAATCAGTTCCCTCCTTCTGTGGTACACAGACTATTAATCAACGTCAATTTATCTAAAGAATTCAGCATGAGGTGAGCCAAAAGTAGTTTCACTTTAAGCAAACCTGCTTTCCTTTGTTAAAAAAATATCTTTTTACATTTAGAAACTTTTATTTGAAACCGTTTTTTGCTTAGTTACCCTTTGCAAAAAGTAGTACACTTGACATATAGTTTATTAAGTATACTTAAACATAAGCATAGCAAGCAAACTACGTCCCAGGGTCCCTAAACTGGAAAAAATGATATGAATAATTCTTATTAATGTTTTTTTTTTCCTGTAATCCTGCCGCAAAGCTATGGTTTTAAATATGTCTATTAGATTTGAATGAAAATGAAAGCATGTTTCTTCCAGATTCCATGTTATTCCTTTTACCTATGCACACTGACTTTTAGGATATACAAACCCTTAGTACACTTAAATAGACTACTTCTTGCTAAATGCTTTTAAATTAAAATAAAAAGGGAAATTGTTAGCATCAAGTTTAGCAATTCTAATTGAAAACATCTATCAAAAAGTCTGTTTTTGCTTATAAAAACATAAAAAAAGATTACAATCCATATTGTTTAAGCTCAAGTAGAACTTTTTAAGGTCTCCACAAATGTTTCTTCACTGTAAACAGATGAAATTTTCAGCTTCATCACATTAAAAAGCTTCTTTTGTGAACTTCTGAGTGAACATTCTCACCGTTACGTCTCTCTCAAAAGGCTACATTATTTCCAAATGATATAAAGCAAATCAACAAGGTAAACACAGATTACATTAAGAGAATGTGGGAAATCGAAGTGAATTTGCTGTTTTCAAGTGAAAGTTGGAGAAACATTTGCAGAGTACGGTGGAACACAACAGGATGATGTGAATTTGCTTGAAAAACTTGGTGCGTTTTTTATTTTTTTTACTACTACATGCAAAAAAGGTATCAAGGAAGTGGAGATTTATGTTGAGACTTTGTGGGTCATCTGGGGCAAACCATTAACATATTTTCTAGTGTATTCCCGGTATAAAAAGGCATTTTGGTTACACAAATGTAATCATGTAAATAATGTTTTTGGCTCCAAAATCCCATGTTCATTTCACTGCATTTACCTTGGAGAGGTTGAATAGTTTAAGACTATATTATTGATAATAGTGAAAAACTTTGCTGTTTTTCAGTGGTGCTCTTCCTACTTTTGTTACACTGTTGTGCTGTTGTTGTGTTACCATAGCTGAAAATCTGTAAAATAAATAAATAAATACAAAAAAGGTTTTTTGATGAAACATAAAACCTTCTGCATGGGAATTACAGTTATTTTACTTTGGAGTTGTGGTTCAAAATTCATGATTTAAAATATCTGCTGGTATAGTTTTCAAAAAGTATTTAAGTGTACAACAAGTGCCCTAATCTATACTAAAAATGAAGCAGTCTACTTGAAGTTTACTTTATGAACTTTCTATAAACTTTAAATATTCCAGTTCTGTCTGAAGAAGTATTCAGTTAGTAGATTTTCTACAACACACGTACACTGTCTATAGACTTGCTATACCTATCCTAACGTGTACTTAATAAAAATAAACTTTAGGTTTAGTACTTTTTGATAAGGGATGTTCTGTTTGTTACTGAGTCATCGTGAAAGTGACTGATCCATGATTACAGAGCTCCATTCACATCATCATTTCCTGTGGTGGGGCAGCATAACGTAATCATTACCAAGCAGCAGCAGCAGCAGCAAAACAGCAACAATTTCCCGGAGAAATTAAGAAGGTAGCTCTGCCGTCAACCGACAGAACTGGAGTAAAAAGACAAAAACCAAAACTGACTTCCAGCGTCGGTTGGTTTCCTGGGAGAATTTGCGAGCTCTGCTTCTGCATAACTTCTGCTCTTTGGCCAAACTTTGTCTGTCATTGTCGAGACGTCCATCCTTTTCCAGCCTCGACTTCCTAAAAGTGGTTGCTAAGGAAACAATGCTGTCATGCTTTAACTGTAACAAAAATGTCTAAAAGTCTAAAATGTAATGCTGAGGTACTAGTATTTTGAAAACTATACAGTAAAAGTACACAAATCTTTGTAAGGTGACAGGAAGGGACTAGCACCATGCAAGTGTGGACCTTGAATTATGCATCATTTTCTTCCTCCTCAAAGTACAACTTTAACTTTATATTATGTATAAAAATGCTATTTGAATAGCTACTAAAAGAAAAAAGTATGCAGTAAAATATACAAATCATTTTGAGGAGATACTCCAAGACCGTTAAGGGACATGCATACTAGTGCAGCCCTGGAATTATGCAAAAAAAAAAAAAAAAAAAGAAAAAACATCAAAAACAAAAAAAAGATATAATTTCACCACAAATTTGTAAAACTATGCTATATATGTAGTTAAAAAATGCCTTAAAATAAAAAGTTAAGCAGTAAAACTACCCAAGTATTTGTGTCAAGTTAGCACATGATCTTTAGAACAAGGATATGCTGGTATGGCTCTGGAATTAGGCACTTAATTGATTAAATTTAACCCATAAAACTATACTGTGTGCAGTAGAAAAAAAATCATATATAAAAATTAATGAATATATGCAGTCAAAGTACACTAATTTTTGTCAAGGAATAAAGTAAACAGAGTTCAGGTTTTCATCGAGTTTTACTCTCTGCCGTAAACCGTAGAATACGGGCGCACATCTTTAAAGCGCGGATCACTTTACCGCAGGAAACAGACGTCGCAAACATTAAATATTTAAAACTTCATTTGTCGTGGCCACACACATATTAATCTCTTGTCTTCAATTTTAACAAACTTAAAGGGTCAAATACAGGCAGGATACGAGTGGTAGAAAAAGTCCTCATGAAGACCTGGCATCCTCTCGTTGGCAGCAAACGCGCAGCATAGCTAGCCGTGTCCTGGCAGTGAAACCTCCACTCCGGAGCGCATTTTCGGGGCGAAAACAAACACCTTGAAGGTGAATGTTTTAATTTTGAAGGAAGAAACTTGTTTAAAGTTATATTCGTTAAAAAAACAGACAAAACTCATTTGTTCGTCTTTCCGCTTGAGATGAGTGTGTTTACGCGGTCCATTGTCAATAGCAACCAAAGACGCAGCTCCCTGACAACCAGATTATTCCACTCTTATCCAGCAGAGGGCGGCAAAACACGCGAGCCTTCGTGATGCCTTCAAAGACAATTGTAGGTGTCGTTCTTCACTCAACTACATTCAAACATTAAATAAAACTTTAAAAACTGATAATAAAACGTCCCCAAATGATGAAAAAATACATAAAAAGACTTAAAACATGAATTAATGAGAACACTGATAGACTGAACTACCATATTTGACTGGAGCTGTGCTTTTACAATGTAAACATCCCACATTCATGAAGTATTCAAAATGCAATGCCTAGAAGCAAATAAAAAAATAACTATTAGTGAGTTTACCTCCTCCCACTCCATATTTGTGCATAATATTGTTTCCCAATATTTATAGGGTGCACAACAGAACCCAATGATCATTTTTTTTATTTTTGGATAATGAATCTCACATTCAATGAACGTTTAGTGTATTTTTTGGCTGTACTTATTACATTTTACAAGAATGTACAGCTAAGTTAATTATACTAAAAGACCCACTTCGATCATCTTTTGATTTATTTTCAAGAGCGTTCCCAGTGTTTTTTTAAAATTATGATTGAGCTGTTTTTAGGAAAAAAAAAGTGTTTTTTAGGACAAACTTTCACCTCTGAGTTATGTGTGAAGCAACGCCGCCCCCTTCCCCTTCATGTTGCTGAAAGATCTCTGTTTACATACTTTCCTGCTACCTTACAACCTGTCACACCCCCAACATAAAATTAGTGGTACAACAAAAAGGGCGAGCAAAATTGGAGCTATCCAAGTTGTACAGTTTTGAGCCAGATGCCAACTCGAAGGAGAAAAACAAAGGTGTACATGGATCTATTTGTCTACAAGTGGATGAATCCTAATGGAGCGGAGCAGGGAGCCAGTGGCGTATTTTCTACATCATAAATAAGCTCTGCTCCTGAATGACAATAATTTATATTGAAATACTATGTCCTCAATCATCATAAAAAACCCACAAAAACATGTTAAAAACGCCAAAAACAATTTAGGTCTTTGTTTTTTCTGTTCTTCAAAGGAAAATAAATCCTCTGCTGATGACAAATCCACACTGTAAACAGTATTGTTACTGGGCGTCATTTCAAGTTTACAAAGTGATTTAATATCCTACAGTTATTAAAAAATCTGATAAATTAAACAAAGTCAATCCAGGGCACATCTTCATTATTAAAATCCGCTAGAAAAAAACGCCCACCGCGCAGCAAAGGCAATCAACTGAAGAGCCACAGTGAGCCTCAGTCTGACAGGTGGCCCAGAGACAAGCAGTACACAGAAAACAAACAGTGTCCGTGGACTTAGTTTGGTTCCTGGTGAATTTAAAGCCAGATCTAATCTTCTTTTCTGAGGTAAGTGAACTTTTCTAAGCTATTCCTGTCACATGGAGCTATTATGAGCCCTGTTCAATTGCCATTTTAAAGTTCTTATTTTTCTGCTAAGATATTAATGATAGCTTTTGCAATATTTATATTTTATTACACAGTTTTTGGCCATTTAGTTTACTGCTCTGTATCAAATTGGATCATTTTTAGTAAGAATGTTCCAACAGAAATTAGTCCACACAATCTTATAACATTTTGCATTAAATTTATTTGGACAATTTTCCAATTTTTTTGCAGCTTTCACTGATGCATCAGTTGTGCCTCCCATCCTGTTTCTCTTGTTATAATGCTGTAAAATTACATCGGAACATCAGACGGGTTCATTTATATTTCTATTAACTTTTGTTTGTTTTTTTTAGATGCAGAACTTTTTGTAAAGAAGGAATATTTTTGTCTTTTTCATTCAATTTTGGCAAAAACGCCATGAAACTCTGGACTAAATGAGAGATTTCCTGCATCCACCAGACTGCTTTGTGAGGTGAAATCTTGTTTGCCTAATCATGACTAAAAACTGATGCTGTGATAATTTTTCATCACTGTGGGTCATCAGTGCAGAAGCAATTAGCTCCAAAGATAACCATGTTATTTAAACACAATTACGGAGCATAAAGAAGATTAACTGACTTGACAGCAATGCACGATGAAACAATGGCCTGTGTTTTCACCCTCATGTGTTTGGAGGTCTTACACGCTCAAACTGCAGTTTTTTGTGAGTAAAATCTCCAGCTACAGTGGAGGCAGAGGCTGAGCCATGGCCTGAAAGAGCAGATGATGACTCTGTGGGTGGTGTCACACATGCAGCCTTGTGCGAGAGAGCAAACTGCGCATCGATGTTCATTTCTTCCTCAGGTCACTGTAGTCCAAAGCCTCTGCAAGGCATTTTCCGGAAAGATCCACTCCGACCATCTTTTGATCGATACTAAAAGCGTTTCCAGCTGTCTTTTAATTATGATTAGGCTGTTTTTAACCTAAATAAAAAAAACGGTTTCCTCCTGGGACTTGTCGGCTTCCTCCCACCGTCCAAAACCATGCTTCATAGGTTACTCTTAATTGTCCGTAGGTGTGAATGCGAGTGTGCATGGGTGTGTGATTGTGACCCTGTGACAGACTGGCGACCTGTCCAGGGTGTAATCCTGCCTTCGCCCACGAGTGGCCGGGTTAGGCTCCGGCAGCCCCATGACCCCGAAAGGGATAAAACGAGTTTAGAAAACGAATGGATGGGAAAAAAAACGTGTGCTGTTTACTAGGGAATAACGTATTTTCTGCACGATAAGGAGCACCTACAGTGAAAGGTGTAGTCTTAAACTCATGTGATAAAGGTGCTGCGAATTATATAGCTACGTAGCAAATACGTGTTTAGCACATTCTTGAATGTGTATTTAGTCCATAATGTTCACACTGGACAAGCAGAGACGGATTTCTTCTTTTTTTTTTTTTTTTTTTTTTTTTACTATTTACTAGCTCATATTGGTGCAAAATGCTGAAAGCATGAATCTTGCTCCAGGCTATTTCTTTCAAAGTTCTATTCCGATATTCTGCAAATATTAAATATTAATTAATATTAATTTATCCTCCATGAACAATTTTCAAACGGTTGATCCTTTTGTGAATGAAAAAGGATGCCATAAAAAAAAACAAAAAAACACTAAATCAGAGTCCCCGACTGGTCAATCTAGTTTAACTTTCAACATATGTTCATTGGCCACATATTTTGTACGTAGCACCTGAATCGGTCATAGAAACTTGTGTGGATCTAAGAGTTTTGATTCTGTAAGCCCAAGTGTGCGTTTATGCTAGTTTACATAAACTTGCCATTGGAAGCAGCTGCTTGAACGCATGTTGAGAACGTAGCTTTAGGCGCATTAGCCAAAACACAAGAGTCACAGATAAGTTAATCAGTCAGACACCCACAGTTTCTCTAGAACTTGTTTGTTGTTCATAATACGTGTAAATCCTAATCTTCTTTGCAACATGTAAAAAAGTAGACCGTTAAACAAATATTACAGTGACTAAGCTAACTCCTAACTCCCATGTAGCTGTCGAACAGAGTCTGACAGCTACATGCTAGCTGAGTTAGCGTATCTACAATAACTCCAAACCTTATTTGTAACTCGTAAAGACAGACTGACATTTTGACAGAGCGCTGTGTACCTCTCCAAATCGCTTCAACATCACTGAGCACAGCCAGAATTAGCTCATATATAAGGAGCACTGTTGTTTTTTTTTTTTTTATATCTAGGGTTGCCTTATAATGTGAACTCCTGAGCAGCAGGAGTTCACTAGGTTAAAGAAATACTCAGAAATGCAATTTTAAGAATCGTTTTCTTAAAATATGTCCTCCAACATCAGGAAAATGCTACAAGATGATGTTAAAAACACCATTTTCTTTGGAGTGTTAACACATAAAGATTGTCTGTTTACAGGAAGATAACAATGTGGAAGACAGCAGCCAAACCTACAAGACAAGCGGTTGACTTGTTTGGAGCTCAGCCCTCCTCCTGCCTCTCTGTGACCGAGGAGATGTTTTTGGAAGCCGCAGAGTACGGCAACATCCCTGAGGTGAGGCGGATGCTGGAGGAGCTTTCGCACATCGACTGCGTCAACTACATGGGCCAGAATGCACTGCAGCTGGCAGTTGCCAACGAGCATTTAGAAGTCGCCAAGCTTCTGCTGAAGAAGAAAGGGCTGAAAAGAATTGGGGATGCGTTACTGCTGGCGATCAGCAAAGGCTACGTCCGGATAGTGGAGGCCATATTGACCCACGAGGCTTTTGCAGACGGTCGAAGGCTGACCGACAGTCCCAGCCAAACACACGATGACTTCTTTTCTTATGACGAAAACAGCACTCGTTTTTCTGCGGACATCACTCCCATCATCCTGGCCTCCCACTTTCAAGAGTATGAAATAGTGCACATGCTTTTTGTGAGAGGGGCCTGCATACAGCGGCCCCATGACTACTTGTGTCAGTGCGGGCCCTGCAGCGAGCAGCAGCAGCGGGACTCCTTCAGCCACTCCCAGTCCCGGATCAATGCTTACAAAGGCCTGGCCAGTCCGGCGTATCTTTGCCTCTCTGGTGAGGATCCGGTGATGGAGGCCTTGAAACTGAGCAACGAGCTTGCAGTCCTGGGTAACACGGAGAAAGAATTCAAGGTACACAATTCAACTCAACACACAAAAACACTGAATTTTGCCATGAAAAGAAACAATTCAATTTATATTATTCTTATCTTAACCACTTTGATGTCATCCTGGATTGCAAGGACCAGTTAGGTTTCGCAATTCTTCCTTGCTATTGCACATTTTTGCAAAAAAATTCCAACTGCCAAATGCTTAAAAACTTACCAGCGTTTGCACGGACCTGTACCCTGTGAAAATACATTTTGACCATCATGATTAACCCCGCCCAAAAAATTCTGACATCACAATGGGAGAAACTGTCAAAAATATGAACGAGGCAACAAATCTCTCATAGGGCTAAAAAAAAAAAAAAAAAATCAAAATCCATTAACGAAACCAAAACGCGTGTCAGGGATTCTCAAAAAAATTATTATGGGATGGCTACAGACCCTACAGCTTGGTGGCCATTTTGTGACCATTTTGAGATTTTCACACAATATGGAGAAAAAAAAACCCTTTTGTTCAAGCAATCGGAGCAATCGTCATCAAATTTCTCACGCACCACCTGGTTAAGTCTACAACCAAAGTTTCATTGACCTTCGACCTCGGGAAAAGTCAGTTATTTTAAGTTTTCAAAAACTCGTTCTGGGTATTTCAATCTATTGCCTCTTTACTCCTTGAGCAATGGAGGAGCAATTAACTCCCCAATGGGAAGCTACTTGGAAAAAAATATCAGTGTTAATGTTTGTAGATTTTGAACAGTGCTAGTGTGGTGACCTCGCATCTATTGCTCGCACATTTTATAACCAGAATATTGTGGAAAATGTCATACAGGCTCAAGCTGAACGAAATGATATGAACATATTAGGAATGTGGGCGTGGTTAGCAAAAAACCTCAGTTGCCAAGGAAATCTAAAACCTTACTCTCACCTATTCTTCTAAAAATTACACAGATCTGTTCGTCACCCCTAGGCGACCAAAAAATAAAATGGTTGCTATGGAGATAAAACCAGTAGAAAAGTTGCCATTTTGAAAAAGTAGTTTATTCATAAATTTGTCCCGGTTCTGACCTCTGAGCTCTGACCAGGGGGGTAGAGGCAGAAAGTGAGCAGCAGTTCATCCGGTCAGGGCAGGTCAACAGGGGTGGATATGGCTGCAGGCCAGACAACGCTGCTCGCTGCCTTAATTTAAATTAGCAAGTCCTTCCTGACCAAATTTATGACTTTTCGTTAAAAAAAAAAAAAGTCTCAATAAGTACAAGTACTTGAATGCCCTAGCAGTGACATGGTAGGAGGAATATAAATCAACCTGGAGCTCAGACAGAGGTTGCTCATCGTGATTGAACTTGTTCACACAGACTGACATCAGAAGCTATCAGTCTGTAAGCCCTTATACAAAGAAAAAAGGAGCTGAAGAACTCATAGATGCTGAGTTTTCTTCCAGAAAAAAAAGCCTTCGGCTATAAAAACCCAGCTGTGAAGCCAGAACATGGCGGTAGGAGTATGATGCTTTGGGGCACCTTTTTGCTTTAATCTAAAAAAAAAAAAAAAAGGTTTTGATTCATGAGACTCTAAAACAAAAATCACATCTGCCTTTAGTTTTGATTCTTTCACTGTAGGTTGATATAAAACTTTATGATCAACAGCTAAATGAAAGTCTGGAAAGATTCATGTTTCTATGTTCTCAGTCTGTTCTTGGAAATGTTGATTGAACTGGAGCAATTCTTTACATTTTATTTCATAGTTCTAACCACGACCTTTGTTTACTTATTTAAACTTGTTGCCTTCACTTTCTGTTTACTGTGGTATTTATGGAAGTGCAGTTTTAACGTAACGTATCTGCACTGCAGAATGACTACAAGAGACTGTCCATGCAGTGTAAAGACTTTGTGGTGGGACTCCTGGATTTGTGTCGGAATACAGAGGAGGTGGAGGCCGTCCTAAATGGGGAGTCGCCTGCCCACCCAGGAACCGTCGGCAGACAAAACCTCATCAGGCTAAAACTTGCAATAAAATATGAAGTCAAAAAGGTAAGAAAAGCATCAGGTTTTAAGTTTTTTTTTCTTATTCATCTCTGTATTTATTTTTCCTGAGAATCAGTTTGTGGCACATCCAAACTGCCAACAACAACTGCGCTCCATCTGGTACGAGAACTTGTCTGGGATTTGCCAGCAGTCGATGGCGGTTAAGGTTCTACTTGTTCTCACTATGACTGTCGGGTTGCCAGTTCTGGCGATTATCCACTGGATGGCACCAACAAGTAAGGTCAGTTCCTATGAAAATTTTCATTTTCAAGAAAAAGAGAAATAAAAAGGGTTTTAGATTGCTTGACTTGATATCTTTATGCAAGCTTGCTTGAAAGTTTTTTCATTATAATTGGCCAAAAATGTTCTCAAAGATAACCTCTGTTTTGATTTAGGATCTTGCGCTCCAGCTGCTGTGCTTAATTTTCTGGCGCACATTCCAAGCATCAGATTTTCTCTTTTTTTCCCTAATCGCTCTCCTCAGGTGGGGAAGCTGATGTGTGGACCCTTTGTGAAGTTTGTGGCGCACGCAGCCTCCTTCTGGATGTTCCTCAGCCTGCTGGTCCTGAATGCAGCAGACCGCTTTGCAGGAACTTCACTTCTGCCCAACATGACCACGCGGGATTACCCCTCCCAAGTGTTTCGGATGAAGACCACCCCCTTCAGCTGGATGGAGATCCTCATGATTTCTTGGATCATAGGTCAAAAATACTTTCTGCTTCAGCCAAATCTTAGTTTAGTTCAATATTAGGCTAATAAGACCGTTCCTGATTTTTTCTTAACAGGGAAAATTTGGGAAGAATGTAAAGACATCTGGATACAGGACATTCGAGAATACATCTCTGAGCCCTGGAATCTTCTTGATTTTAGCATTTTGGCCATTTTTTTGACTTCTTTTATGGCCAGATTTATGGCTTTCTGGCATGCACATTCTGCCCAATATTATATTGACCAGCACTATAGAAGCCTGTCCAACCTGACCTTACCCTCTGAGGTAGAATATTTCCAGCTGGGTAAGTGGCAACCTAACAAAAGAACTGGTTTTCTACATCACTAATATTTTTCAAATGGCATTTTTTTGTTTGCTCCTGAGTCACGATTTGAATAAAGAAATACTTTATTTTTAACTTAATTTTCTCTATTTATGTCCTCCATCATCAGAAAAATGCCACATGAACACATTAAAAACAGCATTTTCACCGGAGTGGGTGCCTTAAAATAGTACCCTGAATCAGTAGGATGTGTCAACGATGGCCTGTTTTCAAAAGACGCGATGATGAAAGCTGCGCTCATGTTTCTGCTTTCAGCGAGAGTTCACTGGATGCCCTCTGACCCGCAGCTCATCTCCGAAGGCCTCTACGCCATCGCCGTGGTGTTGAGTTTCTCCCGCATCGCCTACATCCTGCCGGCCAACGAACGGTTCGGACCGCTGCAGATCTCGTTGGGGAGGACGATGAAGGACATCTTCAAGTTCATGGTGATCTTCATCACCGTTTTTGTGGCATTCATGGTGGGGATGTTTAACCTGTACTCGTACTACCTCGGAGCCAAGCACAACAATGCCTTTACAACGTGAGTGGGACGTAAAACTGCAGCTACGAAGACCTAGGCACAGTGCATACGATCATTTGAGTCTCTTTTTTTGTTCTCCAGAGTTGAAGAAAGTTTTAAAACGTTGTTTTGGGCCATCTTTGGGCTGTCTGAGGTCAAATCAGTGGTCATCAACATCAACCACAAGTTCATTGAGAACATAGGCTACGTTCTATACGGGGTGTACAACATCATCATGGTGATCGTCCTCCTCAATATGCTGATCGCGATGTTCAACAGCTCCTTCCAAGAAATCGAGGTACGCCTTAAGCTCCATCCCTCTCTATCTGACGTTCCATCATTGCTCTGAATCTTCACCTGCAGCTCATCAACGACTTCTCTGCCAGCGCAGGATGACGCTGATGTCGAGTGGAAATTTGCAAGAGCCAAGCTGTGGTTCTCCTACTTTAAGCAAGGCAGCAGTTTGCCTGTGCCTTTCAACCTCATCCCAAGCCCCAAATCTGTCCTTTCCACCGTTCAGGGAATCCGGGAATTTCTCTGGGACTCAGAGAAAAGCGCAGAAAACTCCTATGAGGAGATGGAGCTGAAAACACTGAAGGGGAAGTCATCTCTCTGTTTGACTCGTCACCAAGTAAAGCACATTTTTTATACTTACAAGCTGGTTTACAGCGAAATAACCGAGCTCTCTGAGTGGAAACATCCTGAGAATTGTTTCACAAATAAAAACATGTTAAAGCTGAAAGGCTGTCAGAGGAGAAGATGCCGCGAGAAAATCAACAAGAATATGTCAACAGCCACAGTTACCACAGGGAGCCTAAACTTCACTTGGCCCATTACGAGGCAAATACTTGAAAAACAAAAATTTACTTTTTAAAAATTACTAACCAGTATATTTATAAGTGTGTTTTTGCGTAAAATAACACAAAAAATGTTACTTTTGAACATATATCACAATAAAAAGAATATATATATATATTATTCATTTTATAGACTAAATATATTGATTCAATTCCATGTTATTTATATGGCCCAAATCACAATCATTGCCATCTCAATGGGCTTCACACCAGTATTTATGCCAAAACATAAAGACTGTCATAAAAATATAAACAATAGCTGGTTGCTAAACTAAACCAAACAGACTAAGCTAAACTGGCATTCCTGCCCTTAGACACTCCTTTACGGTGAGGAAAAACTCATAAAAAAACCCTACAGTGAGTGAGGTACGGCAGCAGTAAGATAGATATTCTCTGATTACTAGATGGCCTGACAATAAGCCTGTCCAAAGAGGAATGTTTTAGGCCTGTAGAAACTGTGTCAGCCTCTCTAACATGAGCTGGGAGTTTATTCCATAAGACAGGGGCTTGGTGGCTAAAGGCTCTACCTCCAACTGTGCTTTTAGAGATTCTAGGAAGCAAAAGCAGTCCTGAATTTTGTGAGCAAAGTGTTCTGTTTGGTTGGTAAAGCACTATGAGATCTTTAATATGGGAATATTATATTATATATTACAGGTATGTTTTAAAAAAATATATGTTTTACATATTAAATTAGGAAAATAAATTAAACACATTTCTAAATTGAAGTGAAACAAACAACAGGAGGATCTGAAACCTAAATTATGATAAATTACTTGAATTCCCCTTAAACAAACAAGACCAAATTAAATTATTCTATCTATGAATGTAAAATGCTGTGATTTATAGAGGTGGTCAAATTTTGGGGCCAAAACCTTGGTATTTTGTGACATCAGTGTCACATATTTGGAGTTTTTCTTTTTTGTTTGCTTTGTTATTTTTGTTTTAAACAGTGTTCTTTAAAGTCACAAATTCAGGAAGCTAGATGATAGAGTCCTGTAATCAAGAATAAGACTGAGAAACCAAGGACATCATGTAACTGAAGACGAGTTCCCGAAAACCAAAACATCTGTGACCACAACAATAATAATAATATAATAAGAAAAGTGACTACAATTAGATTTGTAAAAGAAAAAAACCTGCAAAACAACCTAACGTGAAATCTGGCAAACCAAACCTAAAGTGTTGAAGTCCCACTCCAACTATCCTTTGACTTGTTTTCAAATTGTTCCCAGTGGTCTTTTAATTATGATGATGCAGTTTTTAAAATCAAAAACCTGTGGTGCTTTCTAGGACATCGGCAGTAATTCAATAGAAATTTGCCTTTGAGATGTGAGCGAAGCAACCGCGCCCCCATTCCCCTCACCACTGCTGAGAGCTCTCCGTTTAGACACTGTCCCACTAGCTTACAGAGCCTCACACGCCCAGCCTCACATTACCATAAAAATGGTGAGCAATGTTGGAGCTATCCAGTCGTACAGTCTTAACAACAAGTGGATCAAACAAGTGGATCGCAAGTGGATCAAAATGGAGTGGAGCGGGAAGCTTGCAGCCCGTCCAGCATATTTTCTGTCACTAAAACGCTCTTTAATAATAATTTTAAAATCAATAATTATTAAAAAAAAGAAATATTCAGAAATACAAGTTTGGGTTTAATTATCTTAATACATGCCCTCCAAGCCACAAGAACATCTAAAAAAAAAGTTGAAAACCTAAAAAAAAGAAAAGAAAGGAAAGTTCACCGATCCTCAGTATGGGGGGGCACAATCCCTTTAAATGAACAATTTGAGGACTAAATGAAGGATAGTAGCCACATGACAAAATGTACCTATCCAAAAAAGAAGATATAACACTCAAACTTTTTTAAAACAAACAAGAACTGATTCCTTATCATTATCTCATTGTGTAAGAGGTTTAGTGTTAACATTTACAACAAAGCAAATATACATTGTACATATTTACTTTTAAAAACCTAAAAATGCATCAAATATTCTCTTACTTTTTTGTCAAACTATTTATTTCACTTTTAAACATTTGTTTTTAAAATTCAAAGTAGCTCACAATGAGTCTGCAGTTTCCTCCTACTTCCAGTAGAGGGTGCTGTGGTCTCTTAATCACGTGTTTCTGTATGAACATTTGACAAATGCATTCCCCCCCCCTTAATCTTAGTTTATTATTCTTAAATCTTTTGTTTCTTCTTGCAGAAAATTATAAACTGCTTGGTCAAAAGGTTCATATTAAAAGCACAATCAGATAAAGAAAACAGTGAAGGGAATGAAGGTGAGATGTTCACGCCTGGCTTGCTAATTCCCACAGAAGCACAAACATCTTCTAAAGAGGATTGACTTTCTGTTCCACAGCTGAACTGAAGAAGATTAAACAGGACATCTCCAGTCTGCGCTACGAGCTGCTGGAAAGGAGGAACCGGGAGCAAAAGACAACGGCAGAGCTCATTAAGGAGTTGAGGGAAGTCCTGCAGAAAGAGCAGAGACAGGAGCAGATGCATGGGCTGCATGCTCACTTATAAAAGATGGACGATGGATTATGAGACGTACAATATTATCAAACTTTAGGTCTTTGTCAGCATATCTGCCTCAAATTTGAATGACAAAGATATACATTTACTGCAACTTTCTTTAATATTTGCTTACCTTTAAATATTATTTTTAGGACAATTCAATAAAAGAATTAAAACTAGGAAATATTTATTATAAAAATATTCTGAATAACTTCAAAAGCTATTTTTTGTAAACATACCTTTTGTAATTGGAAACTTTTTGCGTGCAATTTCACGTTGGGGTCTTTTAAAAGTTTTAAAAGCAAATACACATTTATAAGTTCTTTAATGTTTTTTTTTTTTATTGTTCAAAAAATGTTTTAGATGCCATCAAAAAATATTATTAATAAGTGAAAAAAGCATTTTCCTTTTATATTTAGAAAAAAGACAAAATTAAAAAATAAGGTTAATATTGTTTATTTGAAATGTCTTTGCTTGTATTGAAATATTTACCCACTAGGTGTCACTTGTGTGATTTTTGTTCAGTTTTTGTGATGCTGCTCATCTTTTTTTGTAATTAAATGCCTATTTCATTGTATATTTACTGTAAACGGATGGAAATGTGCAAACCTCATTTGCATCGTTTTGTTTTGAGAAGTTATTCTTTGGAAATGGAAAAGTAAAGTTTAGTTAAAAGAACATTCTATGATAGAACAAGTTACTTTTGAGGAAAAAAAACCTTTTTGGATTTCTATTTTCAGCTCAGTTGCACAACTAACGTGTATTACTAGGGCAATTATTCCCAACAAAGAGTCATTAAGTCTTGTTTTAATGTTGTCACTCTTTGAATGTTTGGTTTACCTGTGCAAACGGGATGTGATTAAAATGAGCATCTTCCCTCCTTGAAACAGAGAGGGTTTGTTCTCTAAAGTGGCTGCAGCAGATGCTGTGCTGCTCTGTCTCACTGCCAGTGAAGATAAATGTCTGGGGGCCCCTTGTTTACACACACCGCTCACCTCTGCAGTCGTAGGAGAATTAAAAGCTACCAACACTTTATCTGTTAACCTTCTTAAAGAAGCAAAGACCAGGAACACAGGAGGAAAATCTGGAGGCTGAGGCAGATGTCTTGCTGTAAAAACTCATATTTGGGGATAAAATAGGAGTTTCATAGTCATATCAGTGTGGTTTCTCTGCAACGTGTCGTGCAGTTTCCCCCAAACGGCTGCGCTAACAGAAAACGGACAAGCGGCTTTATTGTCATAGAAGCAGAAACCATGAGAAAACAGCTTAGCATCATTATTATAAAGCATGGAAGATTAAGAAAAGGATAAAGTGGAATAAAAACAGGACTACAGGGGTGCCTCATGATGAGAAGGTTCCTGGTTTGAATCCTGGTTTGTTTGTTCTGTTTGTGTACGTGTGGGATTTTTCTGGTTTATTCTCAGCTGACTGTTGGTCCTGCAACAGACTGGTAGCTAGGACGAACTGCAAGATCATTTTAATCTTAAAAAAGTCAACAATCATTTATCACATTTACACACTCTTACTGCTAAAAAAGCTGAAGCCATTTCATCTTTCTTCACCTGCAGAACAATAATCGTCATCAGACCTGAGAACCAGCTTATAGAGTGCAAACAGCCGAATGGGTGTGCCACAGGGGAGTTTTCTGGGTCCCCTGCTTTTTTCATCTTCTATTTCTATAAACACTCTTTAGTCAATGTCATACTGTTCCAAATTCAAATATATTCAAAACAAAAAATGCGAACCATCAGCTGGCCAAAGAAAAACCATCAGTCCCAAATAAAAAAAAAAGAACCCTTGATGCCTGAATTTATTTCCAGCCATGGAGAAAAAAATCCTTTCTTTTTGATTTCAAATTGGCGTTAAAGGGGGCATAAACATTTTCTTTCAAACAGGAAATTCATGTCAAATTCTGTAGTTTGGTTAGCCAAACACTCAACAGCCTAAAAGCATCTTTCTGTCACTAGTCACTAATAATTTTATAGACAGAAACAGCTGGACCTCCTCCTGGACGAGTTCATTATACAAGCTAATTCAAAGCAAAAGAAGAAAGTAAGAAACACACAACCAAGCAACAAAATCCAGCTGACAGGAGCCGCCCTCCATCTTCTTAAAAACAAGTATTTTTCCAGATATTCACTGAAGTGTGGAGAGTATTTCTGTATCACATCAGTGTGGCGACTTCAAAAAAAGCGCACAAACAGTTTTTATTTGTTCAACAGAAACAGTCCACATTGAAACAATGTTTTCTTTTTATGTGAATGAGCTACTGTAATGATATTTCCAAGGGTTTTGTTTGTACTTTTGTCTGTTTTTATTTATTTTTGTGTCTTTGTGGTTGTTTGTAACTTTCCTGTCTTCAATGTGGAACAAAAACCCTGCTGGGAATCCTGTTAGTTAAGTCAGATTGAATCATTTTGTCATGACTGATGATTTTAACCCTCGTCTTTTCAAAATTTAATGAAAAGATCACAGCTTTCTTCATTTTGTTTGGCTTATATTGTTTCTATGTCATTTTTTGACCTTGATCTAAAGTCCCACTGCGATCATCTTTTCATCTATTGTAAAAGCATTCCCAGTGGTATTTCATTTATGATTATAGTGTTTTTAGCCAAAAATCAATAAACCTGTGTAGTTTTCTCGGGGATAGCTCCCGCAGAGCCGCAGTAGTTCATTTGAAATTTGCCTCAAACTTGTACACGGAGTAACCCCGTCCCCCTTCCCCATCTCATTGCTGAGAGCTCTCTGTTTTCATTCTCTCCCGCTAGCTTAAAGCCCCTCACACCCCCAAGCTTACATTACTGGGGTAACAACAAAGTTGTAACTCCCAACCTTCTGTGCAACACGTAAAAAAACAGACTGATGGCGATAAAACAAATGCTCCAGTGACTGCACTGACTCCTAACTTTTTTAATAAAACAGAAACAAACTCATTAAGACAATGCTACATGTTAGCCTCAATCCTTTTGAATGACTTTTCTACTGAAAAAACAAGCACATACATTTTAAATAATAGTAATCTGCATATATTTTTCTGATGTTTGATACTTGCTTTAAATTATAAGTGATTTTATGTCTAATTAAAAATAAACTGCACCTATGTCTGAATTTTGACAATCGATCTGCATATTCTCTGATAAAGTCTGATAAAGTGTTATATCTATTTACATAGGCATGTGATTAATTGTTACGTATTTTTAATTAAATCTACATATTACATATTATTCTTGAGTGATTGCTTGAAATGAACCATTTGAAATTAAAAAATCAAAAGCCTTGTTAGCGTATTTACAGTAACACCCAATCAAACATGTTGACAGAGTTCTGTGTACCTCTCAAAATCACTTCTACATTAGCAAACACAACCAGAATTATTCAAATTACAAGGCGCTCCGGATTAAGAGGCGCACTGTTGTTGTTGTTGTTTTTGTTTTGTTTTTTTGATGGAGGCTTTTGAGCTTAATTTTCTTAATAAAAGTCCAAAGCTAAAGAGCTCCAAGTCAAAGTTGAATGGATTCAGGTCTTCAAGCCAACCTTTTCCAGTGTTTTTAATTCTCTCCAATTACATTCTCAGCTCAAATGTAAGAAAAACTAGGTCATTTTAGAAGAAGACATCGCGAAGATATGAATGTGTCATCGTTATCCAACAGTGAAGTAGCCCACAGCATGGGAATCAACTCTGATGTCCTCAGAAACATGACGCAAGATGATAGATTCAAGGACCCCGTGTGCATCATGAGCACATGCATCTGCAGCATCCCAGGCCTGACTGATTAACCCGAATGGTAAAACCCGTTCCATTATCCGGCCATGATAACAGAAAAGTCAATTAGAATGAATCAGAGGTGGTTTGAGAAGCGGATGGATGTCACAAACATCACTTCTTTCTTCTTGGTGTTGTAAAATCATTCATATTTAAAGCTTATCTTACAACTCAAATTAACCCCAACAGCTCTATTATCAAAGTGGAAGAAGGAACAAAATATGAGACATTTGAAATGTTAAATTGGGTAGAATTTATAATAAACTCATATTTGTCTGCTCACTTTTTTTTTTTTTTACAGAAAAACATTAATTTCCAAAATTCCACTTTGTTGAAACTGCTAAAATATGATTCCTCTGTACATTTTTTATGAACTGGACTTTAAATTATGCCCCGATCACCCCTCTTTGCTGCACTCCTTCATGAACTGTAGGGAGGAGTTTGATGGGCCTTGACATTGAAATTCTCCTCATTGGAAGGTTATTCTGTGAGTCTGCAGTGAGGAGTGAGAAGAACTTTAGTCTGCTCCACATCTCTGCTTTGACAGCTACTTTTTCCCTTTCTGGCATCTCACGAATGACTGGATTCTTTGAGGATTTTGGGGAATCTGTGGAAGGAAACGAAACTCCCTTTATCTTCTGAAGATGACAGCCTCGAGGAAGACTTACAGGCTCTGTGAAAGTTTTTGGTTTGACGTTGGAAACGAGCACATAAAAGCACTTTAGATCACTGAAAGTTTGGGGGTTTGATTCATAAATTTAAATCTTTTTTTTTGTTTTGGTCAATGTGAGAGACAGTGAGGTCACAGACGGGCTCTGCGGGAGGATTGCAAGAAGCTGCAACTTCTTCTTCCACACCTTCCACCCTGCGGCTGCGCGTCAGGAGATGGAGAGTACAATCAACGGGAAGCTGGGGGCCCTGGGCACCCCCTCCATCGCCGATTCCACCGAGTCCAGAGTAAGTGGCTTGATTGAGGCCGGCTACAGCAGGTCCAGCGCTAAGTTACCCGCTGAGTCACGCGCTGCAGGCGGCCTCTCGTCCGTGCGTAATTTTGGGAACTCCGGCGCGCTGATCCACGGCCTGAGCTCCGGCGGTGACTGCGCAGTTTTTAAAGACTGTAACGTCCTCGACGCGTCCAAGCAGTTCTATGAGCGCAACAGCGAGTTCCTGAAAAGTGAAAATGCTCCGTGGGAAGATTTTGTGAAAGTGCAGCGCGCGGCTGCAGGCAGCGCGTCCGAAACTTCACTAGGCTCGACCTCCGCAGCCTGTAAGCTGATCAAGGACGAGAAGGAGCCCTCTGTGATCATGGACACCCCCTGCTCCAGCTTCGATCCATCACCCGAGATATCTGCGCTCGACATCTGCTGTGACGGCGACCGGAAGCAGCACCTGGCGCTCGGAGAGGGCGAGCAGGCGGGGTTCGGTGCCGTCACGGCCGTGGTTCGGCCGGGGCTGGACGGCTCCCCGAACTTCCTGATCGACCTGCACCGCTCGGATCAGCTGCTGAGCCCAGCCAGGACGGACTCCAGGTGCGCTCTGCAGGTCGGGAAAGCCGCCGTCAACTTTGACTCCAACTCCAACGCGCAACAGGTGATGTTCAAGACGGAGGCTGCGCGCTGGCAGATGCAGAGCTCCCCGGCTGAGCCGCAGTTCTGGTGTCAGTCTGCAGGGACGAACGAGGAAACCTTCACAGCCAGCAGCTACGATGGGATCCAGAACCAGAGCCTGACCCAGAGGAACCCATCACCCTTCTCTGGATTCTCAGGGTAAAGCACAGCCTTTCAAAGCCTCAGATTCAAAGTTTCACATCAATTATCAACGACTTGCTGCTATATTTAATAATTTGTTTTAATTTAAGGGTCACTTTCCCTCTTTTTTCCAGCATGCAGCCTCAGAGATTTTGCGTAATTTGTGGAGATGAGGCGTCTGGTTGCCACTATGGAGTCCTCACATGTGGCAGCTGTAAAGTCTTTTTTAAAAGGGCAGTGGAAGGTAAGCATAAAGCCTCTAAATTTGACATTTCATCTTCAATCACAAATTTCCTCCGCTTCAGAATCTGAAAATTTAGTGCACTTGTACTTCTCAGTCCAATATTGGATAGTGAAATTCTGTTTAATTGACGCAGACAGTTTAAAAATGTTTTTTTTGGTCTTTTTTCCTCAAAATTTTGATTATTGAAAGTAAATCCTCCGATCCCCCTACTTTGCTCCTTTATTTTGAAAAGCAAATATATTTTAGGCATGTTTGTGCAGAGAAATGTACAATTTATTTTTAAAAAGTTTGTGTGTCTGACATAAAAATGCTTACTCTTAACATGTATTTCCAACAGATTCTGTTATACTTGAACTCTGTCCAAATTGACATCTGAACAGCCTTATAAATAATAATAAAGCTAGAAAGATCACATTTCCTAAAGGTTTTGACCTAATTTAGATGTTATTTTTTTCAGATCAAGGTAAAATGCTGAAGCAAGATGTACCAGTCAAACATTAAAAAAAAAAAAACGCTTTGCGAACATTTATTAAATAAAACTTAACAAGCCAAACATTAACCAACAATCCACTTGTACAATGAATTCTAGCACAATTTAACTACATTTAAAGCTAAAAAGAAGTCGATCACGGTGATTCTCAAGCTTTTCCTTAACCTCCTTTCAGATTTTCCTGTAAGTTTGTTGTATGAATCTTGGGTTGATCCTAAACAAAAATATCACATGACGTCATCCAGGAAATATATGAGGTGCTGCTTCAAAAGCTGCCATGCACTGCTACACAGAAATCAAATTTACAGCTTTTTTTTTTGTTTCTGTAGGTTAATTTTCAGATAAAAAACATTAAAAACCTTTATATAAAGGAGAATAAGTTTAAATTTATAAAAAAAAAAGAAAACCTGCAGAAAATCCCAATTTGATCAAAGTTAACAAATATGACTGTCACGCCCTCCTGGATGATCTTTGTTCTACTTATCCAGATAAATCAATGTTAGACTATCTTGTTACAAACTAGTTTTTTCTATCCACTTGTTTTATTGTTATTATTATATTATTACGATTATCTTAGGATTGTTCACAATAAATAACTTCAAAGCAGAGAAAGATCTCTCCCACACACTGACTGACCTTCTATGTTAGCTCCTAAAAGGTTGCTGGTAACAGTATCACACCGACAAGTGAACAACATGTTCTTCATCTTGGACTTTTTTTTTTTTCTTTATCTTGCAATGTGAGATATATTAGAGCCACTCTGTCTCTCCATGGCCATGTCACTCTGTCCTCACAGCCTTGCTTCTTTCTAATTTACCTCTTTAGATCCTCTCTCATGCACTGCTTCGGTGAGCACTGGGGTAGTCGTGCTAACGGCGAAGAGCTCTTCAAAACTTTCCTCCTCCTCTTCATTTTCTTCTCCTGTTCCATGCACACACACACACACCCACCCACCTATATATATATATATATATATATATATATATATATATATATAGGGATAAAAAAAAAAGGGGAAATAAGTGTGAAAAGGTTAAAAAAAATGGTGTGCATCTTCTCTGCCTGTTCCCTCTGCAGGCCATCACAGCTATCTCTGCGCCGGGCGAAATGACTGTATTGTGGACAAAATTCGGAGGAAAAACTGCCCCGCTTGTCGCCTACGAAAGTGCTACCAAGCCGGAATGATGCTCGGAGGTACCATCCACACCACATCCAAGAGCAATCAGCAAAGAACGTTGAAAAACTCTTGGATTTTTTGGAGACAGAATCTACATAAATACCATTTAAATGACTCTGTAACAGAAGATTTTAAATATAGTTTCCTTGACTCAACTTCAAAACATTTAAACAATGTTATTAAAGGCTTGTTTTACGTTTTTAAAGTTTCCCATTTTGGTTTTCCTGTGTGTCACAGGCAGAAAACTGAAGCGTTTCGGAGCCTTGAAAGCATTGGGTTTCGCCCCGTCCCTCATGTTTCAGTCCCACTTGGCCCTGTCCGGGGACGGTCAGGCCCTGACCTCCATGTCCTGCATCCCGGGCATCCACGAGATGCAGCTCTCTCAGCAGATCATCAACATTCTGGAGAACATCGAGCCGGAGATCGTGTACTCCGGCTATGACAACTCGCAGCCTGAAGTCCCCCATCTTCTGCTCAACAGCCTCAACAGGCTGTGTGAGAAGCAGCTGCTGTGGATCGTCAAGTGGTCCAAGTCTCTGCCAGGTAACGAGCTCCTCGCAGCTCAGGGTCACGTTTGTTGCCATGGCGATCCCCCATACAGAAGGTCTTGTCAAAGAAAAGCAGGGAAAATGTTTAAATGCTCTATTTAATCTCTTCCTGAGGGTTTCGTAACCTTCACATCAACGACCAGATGACCCTGATCCAGTACTCTTGGATGAACCTGATGGTGTTTTCTTTGGGCTGGCGCTCCTTTCAGAATGTCACCAGTGAATTTTTATACTTTGCACCTGATCTGATCCTCAGCCAGTAAGTGACTTTTTCCTTCCGAGTGTGATGATTTTAAATGGGAAACTTTGTTAGCACATTTATTTGTTTCCATTTTGGTCCTTCAGGGAGCAAATGAGGAGATCTCCGATTTATGACCTCTGCCTCGCCATCCAGTTTATTCCTCAGGAGTTTGCAAACCTTCAAGTCACTCGAGAGGAGTTTCTGTGCATGAAAGCCATAATTTTATTGAACACGGGTGAGACGATGCTTTGCGATTCCACAGTCGATTTATTTCAACCTGAAGAGCAAAATTTCACACACATGAAAACCCAAAACCAAGCTAAATACGAAATTATTCGTTAAAACCAAACAAATCTCTAACAACACTTTATTGTTGTTCAAGTCCAATTTGCTCCAGATTATTGCAAAAAAAAGACTAAAAGATCCAAACTGCATTCAAATGAGATTAAAGAAAAAAAAAGTATTAGTGGTTTTGTGAAATTCACCATTAGAAACGAAGAAAAAAACCAAAAAATAAATAAACATTGCAAATGAGCATCCATTTTTTTAACCGATTTAAAAAGAGGGTTTAAAACAATTCTTTCAATCTTACCACATCCTTAAATTACTAATACCGTGAAATCATCTGCTATGGTTAAAATAAGTGTTATATATAAAAAAAACATATTTTTACAAGCATTACATACAAGCATTAGCTTTAAAAATTATGGAATAATACAACGAAAAATTACAAAACAAATATATCAAACCTTATTTAATATATTAAGTCATACATTCAAAAAATTGATGTTCTCTTCTTGACAGTGTAATTACAAGACGCATTTCCGGATATACATACAGTACATACTATTAATTGTATATGAGAACTGGACGGAGCGACTCCTCCACCCTGGTTTTTCAAACAAGAAGTAACAAGCACCAAGTTCCAAGCAGCAATAATACCACGGGCTTCTATTGAGAAATGGACAGCTATTACTCATTTTAGTTGTCAGAATAAACATTCTTGCTCTAATAGTTTTTTAAAACACGTTTTAACATGTTCCTGAGACTCCAAATTTTTTTTTTCACGATACTTACAATTAAAGCATGTGGTGTCTGCTGGCTCCCACATCCGACATCCACATTCAAGTAGTAAGGGTGTGGCCTTCCAACAAGCTCACTCCTGATTAGTGAGAGTGGTTTCCATTGAAACATCGACTCAGACCATTGACTGTATACAAGAACCGGACCTAGCGAGTGTGACATCACCCACAGAAAACGATTTCGTTCCGGCTCCGACCCAAATGAAAGTCAATTCAGTGGCCATTTTCTTCATGGAATGGACACCGCAACGTTGGAGGCAGACGATGTCAGAAAGAAGTGACTTTTTAGATGTCACTCAGTCCAGTTCTCATATACTATCAATAACTCAGATCAACCTGCTCATCACTGCTCATTGATGACGTCTGGCTTCAACAAGAACCATGTCACGAAAAAATGGCAACTGAAATGACTTAATTTGGTTGAAGCTGGAAGTAAACCCTTTTCTATGGGTCACCTCACACTCACTTGGTCCAGTTATCTATACAGTCAATGGCACACACACACATATCACATTGGATTCATTAAATGTGACCTAAGGACTTTTTGGAAAGGTTTTTTGTGTTTTCCTGTGTGGAGCATGAACATGGCCGGTTGTACAGGAAGTGTTTTTGAAAGGAGGCTATAGTGTTGCAGACCTTGAGCATTTACCAGAGAACAACGGGACCGCTCCAAGATCACCGGACCTTGACAGGATTCAATGTAACAACTAATATCATGTTGTTGTTCTCCAACTTTTGCTTCTGTAAAATTCTGTGAATGTTCGCCGTCTTCTGACTTCAGTGCCTCTTGAGGGGCTCAAAAGCCAGGCAGCCTTTGAAGAAATGCGTCAAAACTACATCCGGGAGCTGTCGAAGGTCATCCACCTGAAGGAGAAGGGCGTGGTGGCCAGCTCCCAGCGCTTCTACCATCTCACCAAACTGATGGACTCCATCCATGACGTAAGTCTCCGTACAGAGCTGTGGCCTCAGCCCGGAGCCACCGCCTCACCCCGTCTTTACTGTATCTGTACTGCCAGATCGTGAAGAAGGTCAACCTGTTCTGTCTGAGCACCTTCATTCAGGCCGACGCCATGAAGGTGGAGTTCCCAGAGATGATGTCGGAGGTCATTGCCTCCCAACTTCCTAAAGTTCTGGCAGGCATGGTGAGGCCCCTGCTGTTCCACACAAAGTGATCCCTCCATCCCAGCGCCGTGACTGGATTATCGCCTTCAGAATACTGGATTATTCACGTTTGTTAAACCTTTCTCTCAAAGTGAAACAAAAATAATTATGTTTCTTAAATATATATTATCAGAGAAATATTATATAACTCCAGAGGCATTGATCAATAAAGTCTCCTCTGTTATTAATCATGTGATTCACATATTTCCTAATTGTGTACATTTAACCGGGACGATATATCTCACTGTTCTTAGGATAAGATATACAATGACATCAAGTCTCTAAAGGAATAAATGCAGAGTTTATTCCAAATGAGGAATTAACTTGCAGTATCGACAGAGTGAGTCACTGTTTCTTCAGGTGGGAGGTGAAACTGGAAAGGTATTTAAATAAAAAAAAAGGATCTGACGCACGAATAGAGTGCATTTACATTTGATCTGCCTCAAAGTTTATGCAAACAAAAGACGCAGCCAGAGAATTCGGTTTTCATCTAAATCAGTGGGGTTTATTAAACCCTCCGTGAGCCGAGACAACAAATCTCAGTTTTACTGTCACGTTTCTGTCACGCTTTGCAGTCACAGAGACATCAGGTTTAACAAATCACTGTTTATTTCTCAACTTCCTCATGTTGTAATACAGTAGATGATGCAAAGGAGCTTTCTGTTTATACAAAAACAACAAAAAAAGGAAAGGAGCCAATTTTGACATATTCAGGAAATAAATATGATTTCCGTGACATGCCCCGAAGAATTCAGACTATAAGGGAGTGCTGGTCGAGCGTCGCTGTTCAAGGTCGCCTCACATTCTCAGAAACATAAATGGAAAAGAACACCCTGATCTTGGCAACGTCCAGATGTCAGACGCACTCCCAAATGCATTTTGGGTCCCCGGAGAAAGTTTAACTCTGTGGAGTTTGATTTCAGTTTGTAATAAGTAAAGAGAAAACAAAATGCTTCTTTGGTTTATCCAGAAACTGCATCTAAAAAGTTGCATTTGTTTTTTCAAACAAACTTCTGAAAATGAAGAGTTTGTGGTTAAAAATGGAATTCATGTAAAACAATCTTCATAAAATGGTTCACCAGTGTACTGCAGGCAACAAAAGCACATTTATGAATCTTTCATTCATATAAAAAGAAACGTTGGCATATATCTCATGTGACAGTGCGCTTCAAGAAAGAGCAAATTATAGGATTTATCGTAGAAACCAATCTGAGTTGCGAGCAGGTCCATGAACTTTATGGTGCAAACCCTTCTGGTTCCGCTTTCTTTAAAATTTACCAACCGTGTCTGAAATCACAGCTTGTCTCTTTTTTTTCAGTTAATACAGAAAAGAATCAGGTTTTCATGAAAAAAAACCCCCATACATTTTCTTATCTGTGAATCTGCAGGTCTAAGCTTCAGTGTAGTCCTACACTCGTATATTTACATTAACTAGTACTGCAGATTCAGTTTTGGAGGTATGTCTGATTAATATTTACTTTAAATGCAACAAACAGCAGCTATAATCATTATAGAAACACAAATATAATAAAACATTTGTTTTTTCCATGGATGCCATGACAAAAAAAGAAAAACAATTTTTGAATTACAGGAAAACGACATAATTCTCTGGGATCAAACCCGTTTTTCCCTCGTAGGTTGCTTGGAGCCAGCCTGGTTCAACAGAGGGGTAGACTGAAAAAAGAGGGGAGAAAAACTTCAGGAGGAGAGCAGATCCCTGCTTAAAGCTTGGAGAAACAAACACCATAAATATTCAAACTAAATACCCACGAGGCAGAAAGAAAAAGATGCCGAAATGAAACGAAAGGAGCAGCTTGAAAGGAAAAAAAGACATATAACACAGTGGACGGCAGGTATGTTGAATAAGGAATGAAGGAAAAATGGAGAGCAATAAAAAAGCCTGGCCTGGTTGTTAATGGAAAGGGAGCGTTTGTTGACGTTTTTGCATTTGGCTGCCTGCACTCCTGGCTGTGTTAACAGGGAGCAGGCACCAGTGCCTTCCATCATTAGGTTACAGTGACCTGACTGCACTGGTTATGGGCCGAGTCATCTCTTCATGGAAAAAGAAAAATATGCTAGAAGACAATAACAGCTACCGAGGATGTCGGGGTTTTGAGCTGTGTGTGGGCGTGCTGGTTATGGAGGGAAACCAAACTGATTAAAATAAATATTAGATAGATAGGTAGGTGGATTTTTATTTATTTTTTGGATCTCTACCTACCATTTGAGAAGTGTGCCCCCTGGGGGAAGCTGAGCTCATTGCTGTGCTCTGCCTCACATGAATATATTGCCTTGGCCTCCCTGTAAAGCAGACACAAACGCCATGTGAAGAAAGAGTCGTGGTTTTCTGCGGGCTCAGCTGTAGTGTGTGTTTTTTTTACCTTCCGATTGGAGCAGACTGAAAGGAGGAGGAGGAGTTTTCAAACAGCAGCGCTCGTGCGGCAACCCTAAAGTAAAAAAACAAAACAACTTCAGTGCATCACGGAGAGATAAAATCACTGGAATTAAATCCCAAGAAAGCTAGGTGATTTAAAGATTTAGAAGTTTCAGAATGTTCAAAACATCATCATGGAACTGACTTATAGTTATGAAACTTTAGTAATTTTTTAGTTTTCAATTTTTTTAAAAGCTTTGATTACAAAAGATAATTTCTGCAAACCGGCCTGGTTTTTGCTCGTTTCCTCTTTTTCACAGATAAATGACTGTTAACCATTGCAAGTAGGTGGAACCTGCATGCTCATTGGTTCATTTGACAACTGCTTCTTATTAGTAGTTGGATGAAGTTCAGATTGAACCAGACCAGACAGACTTCTTCTCTGCTAACTTTATTTAAGATCATTAATTAACAGATACCGTTTCTTGGGTTTTTTTTTTTTTAATGCTACACAACTGGCCCCACATTCTGTGCTTTGATTGACATCAACATAAAAACTTTACATAAATAAGCCTCTTAAAAATGTGAAACAAATTGATCAAAGGAAAATTTCAAAATAATTAGGCTGACTTTCAGATAAAAATATGTTCTTTTGTAGTTCCATTTTCTAATTCAATTCAGTTTCTAATTTAATGTTTTCCTTCATTTTTGATACTTTTACACACACACACACAGATTATTCATAAATATATATGTATTTGTATATACAAATATTAACATACATATTAATATAAACGCACGTGATTCATTTTAAAAAATGAACGCGTTAATATGTATTATTGCAGAATCGACCGTCTTCTGCTTTACATCAAACAGCTTCCACGGTGTGCGTTACTTTTTGAAAATGCACCCTTCGTCGGGCATTATCCCACTTATGCCATGGCCACTTACAAAAGAAATAAATATTCAATTGGTTTTTAGTACTTTATTCATGTTATTTTTCGGTTTAGATTGCTCTTTTATAAAAAGCTGACTTTTTGAATGGTGGTGCAGCCCGTTGTCACGGTAACAGGAGAAGCCATCGTTGTGCCGGCAGACCTCGACTGCAGCGGCAAAGCAAAGCGATATGTATGTAATTTGTGTGCACAAAAAACATCAACAGTAAGATAAACAGAACTGTAAAGACTTTAATGTCTGCAGTACTACTCTGAAAAAAAACAAAGATACTGATTTACAGCCAGAAGAAACTAACATTGTGTTTCTGCGCTTTAAATGGTCCAGGTGAATACTCAAATCTGATTGGCTGCTGGGTGTTGATGCGCATCTAAAAAAGAAGTTCCGGTCACATAGCCCAAATGTTCTATATCACTGCACAGACTTCTTTAAAACAACATTTTAGTTTCATGTTCTGGACAAAAACAAGCGGTAAGAGGTGAACTTTCTCTTTGAAGTGATGCTTTACTGAACCGATTGTGACAATTAGCATTTATATATATATATATACACACACACACGCACACGCACACGCACACGCACACGCACACGCACACGTACACACAAAATAACTTGATTCCCGATTTAATAAGGATTTCTTAAATTATTTTTCCATATTTGCCTGTATATACTATATACAGTACACAAAGTATTGAAGTGTTTTCACATAACTATATTATATAGTTATTTATTCAAGAATACTTTGGGACTGATATCAAATAATTTTGAGAAAAATCAACCTTTTCAGGGCTGCACGGTGGCGCAGTGGTTAGCGCTCCTGCCTCACAGCAAGAAGGTTCCCGGTTCAAGTCCTGGCTGGGGGACCTTTCTGTGTGGAGTTTGCACGTTCTCCCCGTGCATGCGTGGGTTTTCTCCGGGTACTCCGGCTTCCTCCCACCGTCCAAAAACATGCTTCACAGGTTAATTGGTTACTCTAAATTGTCCCTAGGTGTGAATTTGAGTTTGTATGGGTGTGTGATTGTGGCCCCTGCGACAGACTGGCGACCAGTCCAGGGGTGTACCCTGCCTTCGCCCATGAGTAGCCGGGTTAGGCTCCGGCGACCCCGTGACCCCGAAAGGGATAAAGCGGATTGGAAAATGAATGAATGAATGAATCAACCTTTTCAAATTTCAACAGGATTGTCTGCATTTCAACTTTCTGCTTTTTCCATAATTTAAAACGAAAAAAAACTCCAGGAGTAGTTTTCCTTCCCCTGCCTCAAGGCCACGATGAACTGGGTCAAACTCAGAGTCAAGGGCGAGGCAAGTAGGTGCTGTGCAGGGAACCGTTCTCGGAGGGACTGAGTGACTTCCTCTTCAGACGCGACAAGTCCAACAATCTATTTGTTCTGTGGGGGGTGCAGAGGCGGCTGCTGGGTCACATCAACCCGAGAGCAGGCAGAGCATAATTAAAGCCAGCTCTCCCACCAGCGCTGCAAAGGCATAAATCTCCAAACACGTACTTGTCTGATTTTAGAAACCTCTCAACGCTCATAAACACACAGGAGGAGCGGCAGAGAAAGGGAGGAAGGAAGACAGAAAGAAATGCGCCCGAGCCATTGTGCAGTGATTTAGAGAGGAGTGGTAAATCTGAGAGAGAAGCTTACGCCTTCTCCTTAAATACCCAGCAGGAACAACTCTTTTTTTCCCCTCACCTTAAAGATCCACTCCAAGAAAAATTGTGTTTCTGGTGTTTTTAACAAGTTCTGGTACCATTGTTCTCATAATGGAAGACATTTATTAAGAAAATTAGCTCAAAATTGCATTCTGTGTATTTCTTTATTCAAATTGTTGTGAATCAGGAGCAATTAAAAAAATGCTGTTTAAATAAGATCACGTGATGTTGAAAATAGGCTGGGTGGACCACAATCTATGTGTGCCGCTCCATTCTGATGCATCCACATCCATGTACCGTATTTTCCACGCTATAAGTTGCACTTAAAAACCAACATTTTTTTCTAAAAATGACGCCTTACAATCCGGAGAATCGCATAAATGGATTAATTCTGTTTGTTTCCTGATGCCGAAGCGATGTTGAGAGGTCAAAATGTCAGTTTGTTCTTTTGATGAGCTGCTTATAATTGTGGGTGCTGTTGTAACTTTGCTAAAGTTTTTTTATTATTTTTTTACGTGTTACTAACAAGATTGGGAGATAGCGTTGTCACAGTAAAAATTGTTTTTGTGATATTAACTTGTTTTTTTTTTTACGTGTTACAAACAAGTTTGAGAGTAAAGGGAATTGAGAATACTCTAACGCAGCTAACAACTTTAACGTGGCTAACGTGCAGCGTGTCACAAACAATTTCTAGAGTTACTGTGAACGAAGTTAATCAAGTCTGAACGACTGACAGACATATCTGTAACTCTTATGTCTCTCTTATACGCCTTATAGTTTGGTGCGCCATATCGATGACAAAAGTAGATAGCTCCTTGACAGGGCGTCTTATATTGCGTAAAATACAATACGTCTTCGTTTTCGAATACGACATTTGGCTCAAAACTGTATGGCTTGATAGCTCAATATTTGCTTGCTATTTTTGCTGCACCCCAAATGTTAGATTGGGTGTGGCTGTTAGCCAGCAGAAAAGGGGGTAAACAGAGAGCTCTCAGTTATGGGGAGGGGAATGGGGGGTGGGGTTGCTCCACACCAACAGTCACACCCACTCAGAGGCAAATTTCTAATGAACTCCTGTCACTCTGCAGAAACTATGTCCTAGAAAATGACATAAGTTAATTGATAAAAACAGTAGAAGCATAATTTAAAGAGCACTGGGAACTCCTCTGAAATAGATCAACAGATAATTGGAGTGGGGCTTTAATGCTGTGCATGAACACAGCCCTTTTTGTGACTCAGAAAAACAACCTAATTGTAAATTATGGAGAAAGTGGTTTGGTTTGGCTAATCCAGTGGAGTTATAGCAGAGTGCAAAAGTGTCAGGAAAGTTGACATAATTATGAGGTAGTTACACAGAGCCGGGCCTCTGGTAGCCGTTGCCGACTGTGGTATCCATCCGGCGGCGGATGACTTGTTTGGGTGGGAGGTCTGGGTTGGGTGGAGGTTTAAGAGTCTCTCTGGACTCCTGTGTGGATAAACTCTGCACAGATCCAGAGCTGCTCCTCTGGCCTTGAGCTGCTGCAAATGGACACAGAGAGACAAGGCTGAAGCAGATAAATGCCAAACAACTCTGGGAATGAGACTTGTGTGTGTGTGTGTGTGTGTTGGGGGGGGGGTTCTTCCCTGCAGGACTTTATATCAGATCAGAAATCAGAAATCTGTATCAGAAATACAGGAATTCTGCACAGCTTTCCTACCGTCAGATGCCAGCAGGGATTTCAGTGAAGGTGCGGCAGAGCGGCTCATCGCTGTCAGTTTGGCATTAGGGTTGAAGTGGGGGGCCTTCTTAGGTGCAGGAGTTATTTTTGGGGTGGAGCTGGCAGAGGACGTGCTGAGAGCGTCCTCCAACTCGCCATCTGTCCGGCCCGCCTCCTCCTTGGAGCTGGACTCGGGGCTGCTGACCCACGCTGTGCTCGGTGGACCATTGAAGAGCTGTGACGGCGCCCGGCTGATGTCTGCGAGAGCCTTGTCCTGACCCGTCCTCTGGCCCGGAGACGCTGCCTTGGAGGAGGTGTTCTGCTCTGAGGAGTGGGACGACAGAGACTCCATGCTGCCCATTGGGGTGCTGCTGAGGCTGCTGCTAAAGGTGTCACCTATGCAGGGACCAGAAAGAGGGCGTGCAGCGCCTTCATTAAAATCTGCCGAGTCATCATTTCTGAAGATGGCATGCCCAATTTTCATCAAAAAGCAAATACAATATCTAGAATTAAGAATCTGGCGGGCTTTGATGCTCACTTTCTGCATCTGCCAGGCACAGAGTTGGCGTGTAGAGGCTGCGGGGTTTTCGGGGGCCTTTGGACAAACAGATGGCTCGGCTCCTGCGAGAACCAGTCCGGCTCTGCGGCTGTGGCAGCGGCACGTTGGGGTCTGGAGGCTGATGGAAGATCTGCAAATCAAATTAAACATTTTTTAATTAAAAAACATGATTTTCATGCTTTGAGCAGCCCAAAGCACTTTACAGTTAAAACATACAATCAAACTAAAAAAAAAAAAAAAATTAAAACCAATCCACCCTTTTGGCTTCCCCTTTCCCTTCCCCCATGAAGCCCCTTGAAGGGACCAAACTCCACAATTCCTGGAATAAATCTGGAGAAACTGTTCAGAGGAATGTTGCATAGGATAACTACAGGTTAGGTCTGTATTCACTCAATTCATAAAAAAATGAATTTACTTACATTTTCAAATGACAAGTCGTTCAAAAGCATTTGGTCTATATTCACCAGTCTGATGAGCATCAATGCACACTAGTTTTTCAAGAGAATTCTGGGAAATTTTCCAGGCACTGAATTCATGGACTTGTAAAGTCAGACACCCCAACAAAATGGTGAAAAGTCTATACAGTTCACTAAGTAGTGAGGGAATTAGGACACAACTATCCTCTAAAGCAAGTCCTGATGAAGTAAAACGTTTGCATTGTAGGGTTTAATGCTATACTAACTTCAAAGTCTTTTGAATCTAAACTACCTCTAAACTTAAGATTTATTTCTTACTTTTTATTGCATTGATTAAACATTCAAAGGACTTTGATACAAAATAATTGAAAATAAACAGAAATTACAATTGCAAACATAAATCTACATACGCGCCGTTTTTTTGTAGACCGCGGTCTCGTGCAATATAACAGTTAATGAAATAATAAAATAAATAATACAACAGTTCACAGTTTCACACATTTTTTGGTGCAATTTTGCGTGTTTTTTTTTTAAACAGCGCACTATGTTCTGCATCCTCATTAGCTCTTTACCTTCTCAATCAATCTCTTCTCTCCTGCGACAGGAAGCTTTCATTCATTCATTCATTTTCCAATCCGCTTTATCCCTTTCGGGGTCAGGGGGTTGCCGGAGCCTAACCCGGCTACTCATGGGCGAAGGCAGGGTACACCCCTGGACTGGTCGCCAGTCTGTCGCAGGGGCCACAAGCACACACTCATGCACACTCACATTCACACCTAGGGACAATTTAGAGTAACCAATTAATCTATGAAGGTGGAAGGAAGCCGGAGTACCCGGAGAAAACCCACGCATGCACGGGGAGAACATGCAAACTCCACACAGAAAGGTCCCTCAGCCAGGACTTGAACCGGGAACCTTCTTGCTGTGAGGCAGGAGCGCTAACCACTGCGCCACCATGCAGCCCAGGAAGCTTTCAGTTTGTCACATTTACATTAAACTTCGATCGTGATGAGATCTTTGCTTTTATTCTATAATTTTTCTTTTTCTTTGAAGGTTTGAACTTTGAGAGTTTAAACAAGAAAGAAAAGTGTGAAAATGTTAATGGCTGCTTGAGAAAAGCGTATTAAGTGTGTAGCGAGGAGTTTTACTGCCTTAAAACATCAGTATTCCTACTTTGTGGATTTCACAAATTGCAGGTGTTTTTAGAACCTCACTCCTGCAATAAATGAGGGAAGTCAAAGAGTTAAAAGAATCTACAGGGCAAAGCAATATCCGTTAGAGTCGAGTGTGCAGGTCTGAAGTCAGTCACCTTGTTGAAGTTCTCAATAAGTATTTCCACCACAATGTTCTGGAATTTGATGTTCATCATGGCTGCCACGGTTTCCTCCTGAGATCTCATTAGAGTGGGCCCGAAGATGACGCCCAGGTTTGACACCGTCATCAGGTTGGACTCGTTTTGTGCAGAAACCCTGCATGGATAGAAAAATAAAAGCAACAAACACATGACACAAAACATGACACCACCAACAGCTACTACGCAAGACATTTTTCCTGCCCACCAAAAACCCCACAGTTGAAAATGCAGGGCGGAGCTTCTAGAAGCTGCAGGGAAAGTCATTAGTTTCAGCATGTTTTATCTTCAAGTTTTGTTTTTTAGAGTCAAGACCACAGATTCATGACAGAAAGACATACGTGACAAGGTGTTTTGTTAATAACTCCAGCATTTCCCTGTTCTTCTCCGGCAGCTTGTGAACCAAAGCGTGGACGGCACACACCCTGTAGTTCTGGTCTTCAGACTCTGACATAAAAAGAAAATGAATAATTAGAGTTAGTGAATTGAAATGAAGACATGCTAATTACAGACTTTCATTTGGAACCATCTAATGAGTGCAACAGAAGAAAAAGAGGATTGTATCATTTCTTCATACTGTTCAATCTTATTACTTACATAAAAGCATTTTTTTAATCTAAAGAGATGATGTAGATGTGCAAATGTGTGCAGATTAATCGAACCAATTTCACATCTCATTTTGATACGGTCTGAGTGATAGCGCTCTCAGCATGGAGGCATTATCGGAGACAGAAACTGTTTAATTGGCTCAGTCTTTAGCTTGTTAGACTCTCCTCCTATCAGGATCAGGTTTTAGCGTCCCTGGATGTAGATTTACATAAATGCCTCAGAGAATTTTCCTGTTAATGCAGTGTCTGAAATGCTATTTCTCTGAATGAAAAACACGATTCAAAGCTGTGTAGTTCATCAAAAAACCCTGTTACAGACATGACGACCAAAAACAACAACACGGTTCTGTGATGCATCTTTCATAACTTACTGACGGCCAAGATGAAATCTTTATGGAGCTTGAAAGTCATCAGAGGCTCAGAAAGACACCTGATGACAAAAGAGAAGTTGTAATTTACTGCTATTTTGTGATGCCATCCTCTTTGAGTCAGCGGTGGGGCTGAATCACTGATTAACAGCGGGGATGCTTTGGGAAAGCATTATGGAGGCAACGGTGACTCCTGACAGTGAAGAACATGCAGCTGCTGGGGGGGGCGAGCTGACCTGAGATAATTCTTCAAACCGCTGGTGATGGTTTTGTTGTCCCACATCTCTGGATCCAGGTCCATATCCACAGGTGCTTTTGACGCTATCAGAAACGCATCATGTATTGTTAAAATGACTGCAGTAAATAAGCTAAAAGTTGAACAATTTAGCATTTAAAAATACAGAGTCTTTAGGGAGATGGTCCCCAACCCCCTGGTTGCAGATCGGTACCAGGCCACAGACAAAATAATAAAAAGAATAAATACAAGTTTTATTTGGGTATTCTGTCCACTACGCCCGTCTTTGACTTACTCACTGACGTGCCTTAAATACATCCGCTACCTTCATAAAGCGGCTGCTCCAACTGCTAAATTAAAATGGGGGAAGAGTCTTTAACTTTAAAGAAAAAAAATAAATCTGCTATTTGCAGACAAAAGTTCAAATGACCCTACATCCCACTTTGCATTACATGCAGCAACTGACTCTCTAATGTTACATGTAAAGTGATGATAAAGTTGCAAAACATAGTGGATTTACATTTAATATTATACTTACAAAATACCACTTTTTTGGCTGTTGTCTCATGTTATTTTCTTTTATTTATCCATCACACTTTAAACGTCGGATGCGGCTGAAGTTAGCCTCCACTTGAACGTTTAAGGGGAATCTTAACATCACATTTTAATGGGGCCTACACAAAGCCTAAGCTTAAACCAGCTTTAAAAACAATAAAAATTCACTAAAATACAGTTCCTGATTTGTGGAAACTTGTAAGAAGGACACTTAATAGTTTTCCTTCAGCAAAGCTAAATTAGGCAAGACTATGACTTTGTGCTAAAGAGAAATTCACACTTAATCAAGATTTACTTTAAAAACAAAATATGATGAACCTTTCTGCCTTGAAAGATAATCTGAGCCTGAATTGAGTTGTAATGTTGCATTTATTGAATTTTTACAAATTAGAAACAACGTCTACAAATCAACATCTTTGTTTCATTGAATCTTCATCATCTGTAAAATATTTACAGACAGTTTCAAATTGTCTTTTTAGTTAAATTTCACGTGGTAGCATTTTAATTTGAAAAATAGTTTTTTTGGAAACTGGTAGCTTAAAAATTTTAAATGCCAACTTCGGCCTTGTTCGGACCAGTCCATGAAAATAATGTTCGACATTAAACCAGAAGAGATCGGGGACCACTGATTTGGATAATCTAATCTAGATTTGAGTGATTTCTGGTACTTAATCTGACATTTTTCATTCTCACATAATATTTTGAGCTTCAATAAAAAGTAAAGATTGATGGCTGATGCACCAGCACGCCACACAGAGGAGCTCTTCCCTCACTTTGAGAGCTCAACTTACAGTTGAAGGAGCAACAGATTCACGGTAATGAAAGGTGCTGCTAGTTTATTTGAGCTCCCATAGCCACAGACTGAGGCAAAACCCTCCATTAACAAAATAAAGTGTCGTACTTACAGAAAAATGTGTTCATCAGCTTCTGTACTTTGGAGTTGACCCCTCCGATTCTGTACAGACCCATTGTGTTTATGCCTGCGTGGCAACAAGAAGGTGGAGGGGGAAAAAAAAAGAAAAAAAAAAACATGGAAATGTATGAATTGGATTAACCAAAAATGATCATCAATGTGCTTTTCATGAATGAATTTGTGGATAGTTGCAACTAAGGCCAGGCTGCGATTGAAACCGTGCAACACATGAAAGCGGAGCGACTTAACAGGCCTTACCTCTTTTCTCCACCAGGCTAATACATTTCCTCACGAAGTTGAAACCGGCCTCATTAAGATAAGCTGTAATACAACACAAGAACAGGGCTACCATGTCAGTGACCGGCCGGGTTAACTGCGTATCGTGTGGGAATAATCAGCTCTCCCTTATGCTTGTGCTCAAACTAATAAGATTAATAAGATGCAACCCCTGTGCTGGAAGGCTCTGCAATGTCAGCCGAGTGGGCGCATGTCAAATAATTGTGTTAATGAACAGATATTGCTCAACAGTTAACAATGCTGTTGGATACATTTGTAACTTCCTGGAAAGGTTGTGTGCATGTGTTAATGACGGCAGATATTGAAAAACGATTTAAAGACACTTACTCTCCTCCTTTTTGCTTAATATAGCTGGTAGGTTGTAAATCTGGAAAGAAAGGAGTTAGGAAAAAATATTGTTACGGCTTTGCTTCAAACTTTAGGATATCACCCTCATTTTTCCAACCTTCTATTATTAGCTCTGATGATGTCATTTTGTTGCTTTTAATCCACCAACAGAGGGTGCTATTGGCAAGTTTATTAGCTCTAATGCAATTTCCTTAAATTAGAATTCAACAACCAATACAAAAAAAAAAAAGAATGTTTCAAACGTCCTTACCGGCTCCTTGCCGTCCATGGCCTCCAGCCATAATCTTCTGTTGGACTCTGATAGTGCCTGTAGGGTCATGACGCCGTGTCTGGAAGGATTGAAGAGAGAAGCTGCCCTCAGTTGAATCCCATTGCCCTGGGACACCAGGAAGGAGCAAGTTTACACTGTCTGGCGTGACTATAAAAAGGACTCAACTTGTGTCCTCGCTTGGCTTTGTGCTTCACATTCCACTCTCAATTAAAAGCTCCAGGTGATTAACATTAGAGTGAATCATCTTTCGCGCCCAACATGCATATACCTTCACGACCTGTCTCCATTAAAGCTTACAGCTGATCTGAGCCTCATCTACACCTTCTAATAGAACTGCAGCAACAAACCATACTGTGATCAAAATGCAAACCGAAGAAAAATCCTTTACTTTGCTCATTAGAGACGGTTAGTGATACCATTCAGCTAAAGCCTTAGTCGCATGCTCCTGTACAGGGGTTGTACGCGGGTTTTTGGGTCGTCGAGAGGAATGGTCACATAATTAGGTGAGTGCAGGTGTGTCTGGTGGTTCCCTTGAGGCTCGTACTGCCACCTTAAGGGTCATCATGAAAATGAAACGTAAGATTGTCGTGTGTGCTAAGTGTAATGTGAAGTATTTATAAAGATAATGTAAGTTACACACACTTTGTCGTACAGGTGATTTCGTCCTAACCGACCGCACTGTTTACTAGCACATTAGAGCCACTTACAGTTGGAAGTTTGTGTGAAATGTCAAAGTGGTGTCAATCTTCCTCCAGGCTTTTTTTTCACAGCTCTATTTGGATATTTGAAAGACTTGATGCCATATAATTCCGACCGAGCACAAACTACAATTATTCATTTCTTCTTCATGATCGATTGACACTTCCTCGAAATAGAAGGGACGCCATCTAAACATCACTTCCAAATTGGAGTCCCTGATTGGTCAAAGTTGAACTGGTTTAACTTTCAGTGGGTGTTTAATGGCCGCGCGTTTTGTACGTAGAGTCACAGAAACTTGCCTAGCTTTGTGTGAAATAAAGGGATTTTTTGAATGCGGAAGCCCTAAACGTGCATTTATGAAGACTTTTAATTGGAATTTGCTGCTTGAAAGTGCGTTGCCAAAGGACCGTGTGAATGTACTGTAGCTTTAGGGCATTTGCGGCTAAGGCATAAGTTGCACGCACGTTGTTATGGCGTACAGGTGATGATGTCGTACAGTGCTCTTATGCAAATCTTCAATCGTTAGTAAGGTGCGAGTACTGACTGCTAACTGATCGTGTGTGAATGCTGCACGCATGAGATGTGCATGGGCTACATAAGTGCCTGTAGGATGCTCGTAGGATGCCCACACACGCCGCGCTCTGATTGTCTCATTTTTTAAATTTCTAACAATCTAACAATCAGGCTTCACCCATGGAGTGCGCTCTATAAGATAAGCAAAAGGATTTGGGGGAAAAATCTCAACGACATGCCTGTGTCTACCTAAATTACCTTTGTTTACCTCTGTGTGTTGTATAGGTGTTTGCTACGACCGTTGTTTGCAGCATGCCCATAGAAAAAGTGTGCACGAACATTTTTGCTCTTTGGACTTATCTAACGATCTATGACCATGCTATTTCGTGCTGGCCACCTGCGTGCCCTGTATAGGTTGGCCCATTTTTCACCCCCAGACAGCCCGTATCCACTCGTAAGGGCAGTTGTGACTAAACCTTAAGAAACACTGCCTCCTCATAAATGTTTTGGCTTTGTGCTTGCCTGGTAAACAAGCCT
The DNA here is from genome assembly GCA_036245035.1 of Adrianichthys oophorus. NCBI lineage: Eukaryota > Metazoa > Chordata > Actinopteri > Beloniformes > Adrianichthyidae > Adrianichthys > Adrianichthys oophorus. The sequence goes on along the minus strand of BSAI01000072.1, from coordinate 6,154,424 downwards.
GCACCGTCATTTACCGTCTCTGAAGGAAATATTTGGCTCACTCGATTACTTTATTTAGAAACATCTTTCTTTGACCCACATAAAAAGGTGCTTAGAGGAACTGTATACTTATTGGCTTTCTCTAAATCTAAGATAGCAGTTGCATCTGCATAATACGACCAGTGCGTCAGTAATTAGAGTGAACGAATCCCAAAGAAAGTGAGACGGTCAGCTCACTTATGGCTGGGCTTTCGATGGGACGGCATGCTCGCTTCATAATAAGGATAAATGCTAGGGCTCGAAGCTGACTGGAGCTTGGCCCACATTGTCCTTGTGGCTGGAACATGCTCCTCGGGGGGCAACAGAGTTTATGATAAATGAGTTGGCCTGCAAATAAAGAGCAGATACTGTTCATGCTCAGCAGCAAGATTCTATAAGGATGAGCAATATGAGCGTGCTGCAGTGGAACATTAACATACATCACCATGATGAGCTCATATCAAGCCTTGTTAACACATGGCACAGTCAGCTCAGCTCATGAAAGATTTCTTAACATGGTTGAGTTTCCGATTCTGCTTTTTCAGGGTGTTTCAGGAATACAGATAGACCAAATAAACACAAAAAAGTGACAAAGAGATCAACTCTGTCTTCAGTGCATATTAACCAAGCTTAGTTTGATTTTGTGAAGGGTTAGGACAGATACAATAAGGCTTGTGATTGAGTGGATGATGTCGTTAGCAGCCTGCATGCAGCGCATGCAACTACTCAAAAGGTGCAGCACTCATCAGTTCACATACCGGACTTTACAGAAAAACTGAAGCGGCCTGAAAAGAGTTCCACGATAGATGTCATTTCTACAATGACACGGGCACACAGAGGAGAAGAACTGGATTCAAAAATGAAGAACAAAATATTGACGTTGCACAGACAAACAAGCTTTGTAAGGAGAGAACATGAGGAACATGCAGGACACAAACACAGATGCAGACTTCTAACACCGGTCTGTTGAATCTCTGAAGATGTTAATCCATCCTGAACCGCTTCTGCACGTTCACATGTTGGTGCATCAGTTGAGGTAAAAAAAAAACCCAAAACACTAATTGCATGTGAAAAAACATTTTTCATGCAGCTGATCAACATCTAAAAGTTAGTTTTAATTAGAAACAACGTGTTTACTCTTTGCTTTGTCCAATTCAAACCGTGTATTAATTTGTATACAAACAGACATTGATGTAAAAATTTAAAGCAATATTCTTAAAAGTAGAGCACAAAGTAGTTAAAAAAACAAGGAAAATGTACAACATTCTGACATAACATTGAATGTAAAAAAAATTTTCATCAGATTATTTTGTAAAAGTTTCACAGACCTTTCCGCCACCTCAATATCAAAGCAGAAACGTTTGTCGATCGAGTCGGTTTTTCGGCGAATGCAGGACTTGAGCTTGAACATCTCAGGCTGATTCAGGACAAGGCCATTCTGAAAGCAGAACAGGACAAAATCTCAAACCATTCAGTCATCACACATAAAGTAAAATAACAGAAAGCATGTGTAAAAGCTTTGAATAGAAACAAGTAATGTTATATACTAATCACATTTACATAACTATTAATTCATCATATTTTTTATTCAAACACAATATCAGATTTAAAAAACACAAGTTTAACATTCTTTTTTTTTTTTCATAAAAAATTGAAGAAATAGAAACATAACTCATACTTATGACCCTTACAAAGTCTACTGAACCTTGGAAGGCAAAAGGGTGTGTAGGTGCTGCTAATCATTGGCCCAACAAATTGATCATTAGTCTTTATGCAGAGTGTTCTTGGGTTTGTTAATTCCATGCAAAAATGCAAGGACATCATCGTGATCAAACAATGACCATGTCCAAATTCCTTCCCTACTACCTAACTACTAAAAAAATATACAGGGTGGTACCATCATGCATCCTGGACTTAAAAAGATATTCAGAAACCATGCTCACTACTTTTTTTTCTTTTAAATGGCAAATATGACATAATTGATTTCCTAGGAACAATTTGCAAAGACAATTTCATTGTGTTCTGATGATGAAAATTTGGATGGTTGATTAAAAATAAATTAAAATCCCTTTTTCCACGTGAAAAGTCATTGGAATGGAATGCACTGTGGTCTATATTTGTGAGCATTGATGCACACTGGTTTTTCTCAGAGACTTCTGGGAGATTTCTAGGACACTGGATTTTGGAATTGTAGATTCAAACAGCACTACAACATGGCGAACACACTAAATAGTGCACTCAGTGGTAAAGGAATTCCTATACAACCAAAAGCTAACTATCTAGTTATTAGATATCCTGACCAGCTAGACATCAATAGCTACCAACCTTACTAACCAGCTAGCTAACTTTGTATGTACCTTACTAAATGGCTGACTACTAACTACGAAGCTAGCTACCGTACCAAGGTAGACAGATACATATATATTTAAAAATCTCTACCTGTCCAGATACCCAATTAGCTACCTTCTTCCCCACCACACTCTTCAATATGGCTACCTACTCACGTTCTTATATAGGCTATGCTTTACACAAAATGTACAGATCCTTTTGACTGATAAGCTGCTCCAAGGTTTTTTGACAATAGGGCATATTTTTTTAGAGAGCCTGTTTATTTCTTTTGTAAATGCTGCTCCATTTGAAAAAATGCACTTGTGGGATAAGCAGCAGAGCCGAGTTTTGGGATTGCTACAAAAAATGTACAAAATCTACCTAAATTTACCAAGGTTCTTTCAATTTGTTGGGGAAATACACAAAATGCCAAACAAGAATTTGTGACAGAACAAACTTTTTGGTAAAAACTTTGTTGCATTTCTTATTAGACACATTCTCACCACTGTTGCTCATCCCACTAAAGCATGTTACAAACAAAGCACTATTCAAACGGAATTAAAACAAGGTTTCAAGTTCTATTTCCAAGTTTTGTTTCAACAAAGAAATGATTGTCCAAACTAAATTTCATATGAAACACCAGCAAAAACACCAATTTACCAACTGAAAAACAGCCTGGAAAAGGTCTAGAACAGAAAAATGGCAGTCCAGAACTCATTTATGAGAAAGGCAATGTTAGGACCTTAAGAGCTGTATATAATTACATTCATAAATGTACATAATACATTTTAATGAAATATTAAGCAGAAAAAGGACAATAAATCAACAGATTTCTTCTTTCTTAATGCACATTTAGACACACGAGACAGCCCCAACCTTAAAAGTATGACTATCTCTTTTATTTTACGATCCACTCTGATAGAAATCGTGTTTTGGTGTTTTTAACACATTCTTGAATGATTTTTCTGATGATCGATTGAAAAAACAAAAAAAAAAACGTATTTATGACGCAGAAATAAATCTAACCAGTCCTGTGTTATTGTAAATCCCAGAATTTTTCTTACTTGTCATTTTGTCGATTTTTTTTTTTTAACTTTGGTGGTTTTCTGTCTGACTTAAGCTAACAAGTGTATTGTTTTCCTTGCCAGTTCAGTGACTTTGACAGGTTCCGTTCTTCCCCTTGAGGGGGGTGCCATACATTTTACAAGCAGTTTCTTTGCTTCACCCACACAGATTACACCTGCCTCACTCGCTTTCCTTTTCTTCTTTTAAAATCATAAATTCCAGCGACACGGCTTCAGTTAACTACCTGTTTCCCAGCAGACTTGTTTTCAGTGTTGCTCATGGTGAAGGTCTTGCTGCCTTTCTCGTAAGTGCAGTAGTGACGAGTCCAAGTGCATCCCAGAGGGCCTACGGCAGAAAAGATAGCGGTTGGGCCAAAACAGTTTTGCTCTGAATCACAGGCTCTCTTGAAAGTCTCCTGAAAAATCAATGTGCAATTAAATTATGATGAATCAAAAGTTGTTTGCTGCGGCTGATAAAAATCTGCTATTTGTGGTAACACCCTTGTGCACGCACACACACACTAACATTTGAGAGCACATCAAAGTGAATCCGTAAACAGGATAAATTATGAGCTCTGTGTGAGAGGATCCGTTCTGCTGAGGCCTGAGAGAGCTCCGACATGTTTATGGTGATGGATGTAAGAGCATGCACTTATCACTGAAAGTGGGGGGAGCGCGGGAGGCCGGGGGCCTGTTTAAGGAGGACTCACGTTTCTCTTGCACATACAGGAAGCCCTCCATCGTCCACTGGCCGGGAGGTTTGTAGTCCTGATCTGCAGACCTTATCCTCTCCATCAGCTTCTCTACTTCCTGCTTGGTGCTTACAAAGTTGTTGCGTGTCTGAGCAAAAAAATGCAGGAAGAACTGTTGTGGTGCCATTTAGCATCTTAAAGTGGCCCTACCGTGCGCAAAGAAAAATGTGCAAAACACAAATAATGCTACGGACACACTGGGCATGTGTGAACACACTAATTAGGCCTTCTTAAACTCGCATTCAGCAGTGTTCTTTGCACAGGTCTATCACTACCTTATACATATGCTCACAGTTAGAAGAGGCTTGGTGAGAAATGTCAAAGTGGTGCAAATCTCACTCCAGGTTTTTTCTTTCACAGCTTTATTTCAACACATCAGAGACTCTGTGTCATACAATTCTGGCTGGGTACAAATCACAGTTAATAATTTTTCCTTCATGATCAATTTTCGAAAGGATTGGAACGTCATCGTTTTAAAAAGAATGCTAACCGTATGTCACTACCAACCTGACCTGATTGGTCAAAGTTCAACTGGTTTAACTTTGGGCATGCGCTCAATTGCAGCGCGTTCTGCAAGTAGAGACAAACTTAACTCCAACATCTTTTTCAAATCTTTTTCTTTCACAGCTCTATTCTGACATATGAAAGACTTGGCGTCATATAATTCTGTCCAGTCACAAACCGCAATTTTTATTTTTTCCTTTGTGATCAACTTTTAAACGGTTGGCACTTCTTTGTTTTGAAAAGGACGCTACCCATATGTCACTACGAAATCCGAGTCCCTGATTGGTCAAAGTTTACCTGGTTTAACATTTGACATGCTACTTGTTTTGAGACTGAAAATGGAAAACGTAAGGACACGTGAATGCAGAAGCCTGAAAAGCGCATATACATGCATTTACATAGACTTTTCATTAAAAGTGGTCGCTCGAGCGTATGTTTGAACCTGATGTAAACGTAGCATAGGAGAACAGGGGAAGATTGAATCAGTTTCATCGAGTGCAAGTTGAAGAACACAAAAGGAGAACATTGAACATTTTTAGATAAATTGCATTGACATTTTGGGTGAGACATGAATCTGGACCCTCGATCTGAAAGCTTAAAGATTATAGAGATAGAAGCAGGCGGGCATGGCAGCAGCACTTTTACTCCTAAGACATTTTTTTAAGTGTTAGTTAAGTTTAATTAAATAGCCCACAGGAACTGCATGCAACACTACACTGAAATATGAAACCACTGTGCCACCAACAGTGAGCACTTCGCTTGTTTTATCAGGGGACGTTGAGCTGCAGAATCTGATTATGTGACGATCGTACACGACCCTCGAGGTGACGAGACTTACGTTCTGTAGGTTGAACTGGAGCTGCTGTTTGTATGGCTCAAACTCCTCAGCCAGCTCATATCCTTCGTGGTAGAACGTAAACAAACCCTGAAGAAAGGCCAGGAGCTGGAGGGAGAACAATACAGAGTTTATTTGATCATATATGCTTTCTGTGGAGACATCCAAACAAATTAGGAGGTTTTTTTTTTAAAAACACTGAGAAAAAAGCTAAAAACTTTTCTTTCACTATTATTACTTTTTACTATCTTGTCAGGATAAACTGCCATTTGCTGTAAAAATAATCTTCATGCCTTCAAAAGGACTGATGAGCTGTTGAATGTGAAGCAGAATATCTCTTTCCCGTCAACATGGGTTCATTTCGACACACTAAAGGCGATGGCAGAAGAAAAAAAAAAAAAAACTTTCAGAAAAGTTCCAGCTCTTTGAAGCCGGACGATATTGATCTTTTCTGTAGAACAAACAAACACCCTCGACCGTGGTAGAAATAAAAACACTAGTCTTGTTTTGTGTCTAAAAGGAAAATAAAATGATCATGGAGGATCTCAGAAACACAAACCAGCTCTCCGTCAAATCCTTCCACACCACCACTGGTATCACTTGTTGCCTCAAGCTTCAGATATCAAATGTGCTTGGATGAAGCTCCTTATCAAGTCCCAGTTCAGTCTTTTGTTTTTTTTTTTTCTTCACCTGCAGTCTGAGGATTTGGATTTCAGACTGAAAATATTTTGCAGTTTATACTTTTAAAGACTCGCTCTGATGAAAATAATGTTTTTGATGTTTTTTTTTATGCCACATTTTCTTGAGTCATAAGGGGAGCACAAGTGTCTCTTGCACTTCCCTTGAGGCTCGAGCGGCCACCTCAAGGTACATCGTGATAATGAATTGTTGTGCATGTGGTAAGTGTACCGTGAAGTATTTGTAAGGTTAATGCAAGTTTCATGCACTTCTGACGTACAGGTGATGCTGTCGTTTGGTGCCCTTATGCCAAACTCTATTTGTTGGTAAGGTGGGAGCACTGGCCCAGTACTGACCGCACCCAAATGCAGCACACACAGGGGGTACTTGTGATTTGAAAGTATGTGTTGGACGGATGTGGGATGCCAACACAAACTACTAATGATTGTGCAATTTCCTAATTTCTAGCACTTTGTGCACAAAGAATGCACAATAATTGCACAAACAGAACTTAAAGGCCTCTTGTGCAGTCCACTAGATTTGAAAGGGTCAAAGAAATGAAAACTCTGTACGAGAGGCCTGCATCTCACCTACTTTACAGTTGCGTGTTGTAAAAATGTTTACTACAACCTGTCGCTCACACAGCATGCCTGTAGAAAAAAACATTTGCACAAACATTTTGGCTCTACAGGCTCACCGAGTGGTCTATGACCTCGATATTTTGTGCGGGTCACCTGTGTGCCCTGTACAGGTGTTCCCATTGTTCACATGCTGACAGCCCATTGCTAGCCATAAGGGAATTTGTGACGAAAGCTTTAGTTCCTAATTAAAGTAAGTTTGAGAAGGACCCAAACCAGATGAAATTCACCATGTAACCACTCAGAATGATGGCCTTCTTTGCATCCATTCTGTTTGTCTGTTTTTAGAAAGGCCCGTTTAATAAATATTTGGTGTAAAAGCTGAAAAACGATTAGAAGTTGGCACCGGTTAATGGTGGGAACATCCACATAAAGGTAAGTGAAAGGAGTGTTTTTCTTGTAAAAGCAGTGGAGCAAGAGCAATATGTTAACCTGTTACTTGTTCATGTTTGCATTTCAACAGAAATGTATGACATTTAATATTTTTTCTCTCACCGGTTCCACAAACTCAAATTTCTTCTTTTCTTGCACTTCTTGAATTTTGAAGACGTACTCGAGGGACGCGTCGTAAAAGAGTTGTCTCTCCTTATCAATCTGGGTGTCAGCCTGGGATGAACAAATCAGGGTTAGAGCCACTACAAAGACTGCACAGACAGAGGTATGCTCACAGACTCACAGGTGCCGTGTGTTTGTGCAGAGCCACTAGGATCAAAAAGTGGCACGCACACACATCGCTCCACACATTTTAAAGGACAATCAGCCACACGTAAACTGCATTATTTAAATGTGTCCACGGGATGAAAAAGAGGCAGCTGTGCTCTTACCTCCTGCAGATATGCCTCCTTCTTTTTGGATGACAGGTTGAGATGTCTCTCAAGCGTGGAGTAGTATTTCTCTGTCTCTTTATCAAATTTCTTCTTCACCTCCTAGGAAACGCATGAAAAACGAAGCGTATTACTAGAAATGAGCCTCTTCTCCCCTGATCTGAGCCCGCATCGCCACTAGGTGGGGGTCTAACTGCATTTTCACCTCACATTTACCTGTTGGCATTTAAAAATTCTCTCAATAGATGGTTGTAGGTCATGAAAGTGCCATAAGACACGTGTAATGACAAGACAGGACGTGCTATTTTCACGGTGCCCCAGCTGAGGACGCAAGTTCAAAGCAAAAATACCTATAGCTGTAAATCACAAATAGCATAATGCATCTGGCACAGTCACATACAGCACTGGCTGGGCGCCGTTTGCATTTTCCTTTCTTGGTATGCTCTTCTATCCACCTGCAGAGATAAGTCAAGCTCAACAGTCACAAGTCCCAGGATTCAGATAGTGTTTGGGAAAAAGTCTTTCAGAAAGGGCCAAGGAAATGGGCTTTTCATGCCAGATGCCCATCTATACAGCATATGGACTCGGAGAGTGAACATTCCACACAGAAAAAGATCCAATTTGCAGGACTTAATCCAACTCTACCCAAGCAGAGAGAACCTGCCTGGGCAAGGGCATCCGAGTGCTTCATCTGCAATTCTAACCCCTGAAGCCTCTCTCCGACAAGATGCCCATTCCCACTATGCATATATGTATGGCAGAGTAAGAAGAAAGATTCAAGAAAACGAGCAGGACGTGTGAGGAAAAGGGTCACTGTAACCAGATCCTTTTTGTGTCTTTCCATTCCCATGGCCCTGAGATTTAGCAAGTCTAATCTAGCAGCTACTGATATCACCCAGAGCTGTGTTTTGTCTCAGCAAAACCCACCACAGTTAAATTGAGGAAGTCATCAGAAAGAAAGAGTCATGTTCCTACATACAAATGACAAGCGCAGCACCAAATCTAACTGATAATTTTACGTGTTGGAGTTCCACTGCGATCATCATTTGATTCATTTTTAAGCATTTTCAGTGGTTTAAAATTATTTTTTATTTAGATTACGCCATGTTTGGCCAAAAACTTCTGTCATTTTCTCTGAGATAGTTCTGCAGAGTGGCAGTGGTTCATTAGAAAATCGCCTCTGAGTTGTAGGTGTAGGTAAAGAAATCTGCTTCTAAAGATTCTAAAGAATCTATGTAAATTAGCGAATATGTGCGTTTTAGGCTTCTGCATTCAAAGCTTTTGCTTTCACGTGTCACTATCAAAGTTTTTAAGTCAATTTTCAGGCTCTATGTACCAAACTTGTGGAAATCGAACATTAGACCAGTTGAACTTTGACCAATTAAGGGACTGTTTGGTAGTGACATTTGGGTAGCATATTTTTGCCTGTTTAGCTAAATGCCCGTTGAGAGCGTTTAAGAACACGCTAAATGGGCATTTTTGAACGAGCTTCCGTGTTTTGAAAAGGACACCATTCATACGTCACTACCAAATCTGAAGGCCTGATTGCCTCATTGGTCAAAGTTCAACAGGTTTAATTCTTGATGCATGTTCAATGGTCGGACATTTTGTACTTTAAGCTAGAAGACTGACTTCAAAATTGTGATGTGTGAAGCAGTGATGCATGGACGCAAGTTGAGTTCTGAATGTGGAACAGTGCAACAAAAATGGCAAGCAGTAATGGAGCTATTCAGCCGTACAGTTTTGAGCCAGATGCCAACTCGGATGTACAAAGATTTAGTCATCGACAGCCATAACTACAAGCTTTTTCCAAGGGCATTTTTTGTCTGCTCCTGATACACAATTATTTGAATAAAGAAATACTCAAAAATGCAATTTTAAGCTTAATTTTCTTTTTATATGTCCTCTATCATTAAAATGCCAAAAGAACATGAAAAGACAAAAAATAGAATTTTTAATGGAGTGGGTTTTTAACATTTTATTTCCATGTTTTATCTGAAGAGGTAGAAAAGATCTTTCTGTACAAAAGAGGGGGTATGCAGTGGGGATCGAATGTTTGGGCGGCCCAGGTAAAATGTTATATTATTGTGCATACAGAACCCAAGGAAAGATTGAAAAATCTTTTTAAGGCATCAGTTTACATATGAGACATTATTTTAATATATATATTTAAATGGCTTTATTTCCATCAAATCCCCTTTCAAAATAACAGGAAACAAAATAATGGCATGCGCAAAAGTTTGGGTACCCTGCAGAGTTAGTACCTTGTACTGCCCTCCTTGGCAAGTATCATAGCTTGTAAACACTTTTTGTAACCAGCCAGGAGTCTCTCAATTCTTGTTTGAGGTTTCTTCATCTATTTTTATTTACAAAAGTCTTATAATTCTTTGAGATTTCTGGGATGTCTGTTACGCACTGCACTTTTCAGGTCTATCCATAGATTTTCAATAATGTTAAGATCAGGTGGTTGGGAAGGTCACTGCCAAACCTTCAGTTTCTGCCTCTTAACGTAAGACAGCATGGATTTTGACGTGTGTTTGGGATCATTATCCATTTGTAGAAGCCATCCTCTCTTCAACTTTTTAACAGATGGCATCAAGTTAGTGTCCTAAATTTGCTGAAATTTTGTGGAATCCATTCTTCCTTCTACTGGTGAAATGTTTCCTGTACCGCTGGCTGCACTACAAGCCCAAAGCATGAGTGTTCCACCCCCATGCTTAACAATTGGACATAGGTTCTTTTCACTAATCTCTGTCCCCTTTCTTCCCCAAACGTACCTCTGCTCATTCCGGCCAAAAAGTTCCATTTGAACTTGGTCGGTCCACAGAACTTGTTGCCAAAATGCATCAGACTTGTTTATATGTTAATTTGTGAACTTCAAACATTGGATTTTGTGGTGAGGACGTAGAAAAGGTTTTCTTCTGATGACTCTTCCATAAAAACCATATTTGTACAAGTATCTCTTGACAGTAGAACATTGTAGCACAACTCCAGAGTCTGCCAGGTCTTTCTGGAGGGATTGCTTTTCTCACAATCCTGAGAGCTGCTCAGTCTGAGATTGTTCTTGGTCTTCCAGATCTTGCTTTAACTTCCACTGTTCCTGTTGACTGCCATTTCTTAATGACATTCTGAACAGAGAACATTGGCATCTGAAAATACTTTGCTATCTTCTTATAGTCTTCTCCTGCTTTGTGAACATCAACTATTTTCAGTTTCATTGTTCTGGACAACTGCTTGGAAGAACCCATGATGCTGATTGTTGGGGCAAGGTCAGATAACCCAGATTATTTCAAATCTTTGAGACTGAAATCACCTGGTCTTTGACTGTGAACAATCCATGACACTGTCAGGTCTCAGCTTTTCCAAAGTACATACTATAGATTCTGCAGGGTGCCCAAACTTTTTCACATGTAATTATGGCCCGCAGCAGCAGGGTCCTGTCTGCAAGGACCGTATTGTTTTTACACGTACGAAAAGACCCAAAAACATACAAAAAGCCTTTGACCGACCTGAAGGAACAGGCCTTTAAGCCCACAGACCTGGCCAGTGTGTAGTACAAAAAAAAGTGCACGAACCCACACAGTCCTAGGCGCAAATTTTTCTATATTGTATCTGCTTTGTTTATTATTATTATTATTATTATTATTATTATTATTCTCCTTTCTAACGACACCTGTTTGCCTAAATTTGACCCCCGCCACATACCCGAAAACTCACCAAAATTTCCACAAACCTAGGGAAAATTGTAAAATAATTTATTTTGAAGTGAACGACCACCACCCCAAAACGATGACATCACGGCGAGCGATACCGCCAAAAAAATGAATGGGCCGAAATTTGTTTAAGGAGCAAAAAAAAAAATTTTTGAAATACGCACACGAAACTAAAACACACGCGTCGGGGGTATCCAGGAGAGCTTTTGAAATCATTATGGGGGGCCGCACGACCCACGCCGTGGCGGCCATTTTGTAGCGAAGTGCGAGACTTGGCGATTTTCGCGTTTTTCCACAATATGGGAAAACGACACTTTGGTTCTTCCGATTTTTACGAAACTTCACACACATCACGCCAGCCGGAGTCTACAACCACCACAGAAGTTTCGTTGACCTTTGACCTTCGGAAGAGGCCGCCATCTTGAATTGTCAAAAAAAAGCACGTTTACTACAAGCTTCAAACGTAAACTCGTCCTAGGGATTTTCATCAATCGTTTTGTAACTTGACGAGCATCAATGGCCAGGAACTGTGAACAAAATGTTGGAATTAGAAGTTGTAGAATTTGAATGGCGTGCACGTGGCGAGCTCGCAACCGCTACGGTGTTAGCTAGCTCGCACATGTTTTATCGAAATGTCACGAAGCGCATATCCACGCGTCCGGTACGTCAAGCTGAACGTGACAATGTAACATTTGAAACTGTAACGTTAAAATTAAGGCCAGGGTAAGCAAAAAAGCGACGCAAAAAAAACGGCTGACTCAGCGAAAAAAAAAAAAATTCTGAATTTTTTTTTTAGAATTAACGAACGAAACCAACGTAACTTTATCTGGGATGTCCAAAGGAAGTTTTGAAATTATTACGTGATTGCCACACGACCAATGGTTTGGTGGCCATTTTGTTTCCAAATCAGAGACTCCGAGAATTTCAACTACGTGAAAACTGGCCTTTTGTTGTCGCGATTTGAACGAAATTTCACACACATGCAGCTAGCGCAAGTCTACAACGACCCCAAAAGTTTCGTTGAAGTTTGACCTTGGGAAGAGGCCGCCATCTTGAATTTTCAAAAAAAAAAATCATTTTTACTACTAGCTAAATCAAAAATTCAGCCCAGGGTTTTTTTTCCCCGATTGTCTTCAAACTTTTAGTGCATCATCGGGAAGAAATTTGTGAAAATTTGGTACCAATTGTAATTCTGTATCTTAAACGGTGTTCGCGTAGCAAGCTCGAAGAAGTGGCGCAGTCTTTATACTCGGCCATTTTTTTACGGATTCTTGTGAAAATTTCATATGTTGACCTCTGACCAGAACTGGACATGATATAATAGGAGCGGATACGACCATATTAGGAAAGTGGGCGTGGTTAGCGCATAACCTTTGTTGCTAAGGACCTTCTAATGTTGACTTTTGCCGATTCTTCTGAAACTTACGTCTATCTGTTCGGTGTCACAGGGTGATCAAAACATAAAATGGTTGTTATGGCGATAAAACCAACAGAAAAGCCGCCATTTTGAAAAAACTGCTTTTTTTCATCAATTTCACACAGAGAGCGTAATGGGCTTTTTTGGGTGCTGTTTATGAGTTAAGCCAGTGCTTTAGCAACATGCTAACTATTTCCACTGTGTTGACACTGAATAGGGTTTTTTGGGCTATTTCTGAGTTAAGCTAACGTTTTAGCAATATTCTAACTTTTTTTCAGCTAATTTGGCTTATAATGGGGTTTTCTGGGCTAATTCTGAGTTAAG
>BSAI01000072.1:5979581-6141319 GCA_036245035.1 Adrianichthys oophorus | reverse complement strand
TTTTGGGCTAATTCTGAGTTAAGCTAACATTTTAGCAATATGCTAACTTTTTTCGGTAATTTGGCTTATAGTGTTTTTTTTTGCTTCAAGGGCGGTGGTGGGTGGCTCAGAGGTGGGCGGCGTCGGTACCTAGAGGTGGGCGGGGAGGGTACAGTAGTGCGTAGAGGTGGGCGGCGAGGGCAGCGGTGACGTGTAGAGGCCAGGGCTAGGGCGACGGGTAGCGCCTGCGGGCCATCCAACGCCGCTCGCGGCTTTAATTATTTTGGTTACTGTTATTCTGAAAGGGTAAATGATGGAAATAAAGACTATTTTTTTTAGATATATTAAAAGAATGTCTTATCTGTAAACTGCCTTTAGGAGATTTTTCAATTTTTCCTTGGGTTCTTTAAGCACAATAATATAACATTTTACCTGGGGTGCCCAAAACTTTGATCCCCACTGTAAATTCTACATTTAAAAAATAAACAAGTAGAGGGTAAAGTAAACATATGACTTCAAACTCTTAGTGTGCTGACCAGAAACAGATTTCCCAAAGGGATTTTGTTTTATTACCACAGAACAAAGGGGAGCTGTCTGTTCAGACGTTATGAGAGCTGGTGATGGGACACATTTTTGTGAGCATGCTCACAACTCATAGCCCTGCGGGAAAACACTGACACACACAGGCGCACACACTGGAGATCACAATAAATTAAGAGCTTTAGGTTCAGCAGAGCCCTCCAGACACAGCAGGAATCCCTCAGCACTGATGACCAGTGGGAGGAAAGTCCACATGAAGAAAAGAAAAAAAAAAAAAGTCTGGAGTTTTTGCGCTTCTAAAGCACGAGCGGTGACTCAGTGCTGCAGAGAAACAGCGAGGCCTGGTTAAGTCAAGCAAAGTGTGATGCTTTGTTTTGATCCTGGCAGGACGTGTAGAAACTGGTATGAGTGTAATGATACCGGAGCAGAACAGCAGGGGAGCCATGCGCACAACTCTCCCACTAAAACTGAGCATGTGCGCTGGAGGACTTTGAACACTTCCATTTACAGTCATGGAAGGGTGTGCAGACGTGTTTCCTCCTAACAGAGTTTGCGCTTGACGTCACATCCATTCTCACCGTTTCATTCACCCAGAAACACTAACATAGGCTAAAGTTTTACAACTACAGACTGTTGTTTTATTTTGAAAGCAACAGAAGATTGGAACAGAAGGTTGAAGGCTATTAAAAAAAGCTTTTCATGGATCCAGATCAGTGAGTGATATAAGAAGTTGTTTTTTTTTTAAGGTGGATTAAAATCATCCATCGTTTAAACTTTTTTTTTTTCCCCCAATGTTATAACTGTGGCTCTTGTGTGGTTTTATTTGGCACATTCATTTAAATGTTTTTGGATATTTTATTGAATTATACTATGATCTAATCATCACTTTACATTGCTGATCAAGTAGATTAAATAAATATCTTATTGATTATCACCAAATCTTTATATTGTTTTTTTTTTTTTTTAAATATACTACTACAGTGTCATTTTGTAATAAAAACACTATTCAGTTTATCTGAAGTTAAGGGGCCCCAAGCCCATAAGCCCTTAAAAACTCTGGTAGTGCCCCTGAGGATAAAAACCCAGAATTTTCCTAATTCTATCCAAAATAAAAAAAAGAAGTTGTTTGAGTTGAATAAACAGAAGACAAACTGCCAGCAGTGAAGTAGAAAAAAGATTTGTTTTTCTTCTAGTGTTCTCAGTTTTGAAATCCCAAGAAGAACAAAACCTGCTGAATAGAAACAGAGAGAAACAGAGACGATACACTGAACTCTGCACAACCCTTGCATTACAAACAAGAGGCGAAGCATCAAATCTCTTTGCTGGAAAGAGGAGAGCTGAAGACCCTCTTCTGATGATCGCAGTCGTGGAGATGACGATCACACAGAACCACAGTGTTAAAAATTGACAATCTCTAAACATTGACCCTCTCCTAAAATGCTCTTATTTCAATAAAACCCTCAGCTTTGCAATATGAAAGTGAGAAATTTAGACTGTATCTGCTCACTGCATGTTCCTGCAGTCAAATAACTTCAGCAAACGAGTGCCTTCAAAGCCTCACATATGGGACCGGCATATATAACTGTAGATAGATAGATGCAATGAAGCGTACATCATTTGTGGACTCCTGATGCAAACTAGTGCCAGTGCTGGAGAGTGATCAGATGGCTCAACGCAACTAATAACGTCAAAGCACTTGGCAAGAATCTGCAGCGCACCAAATACACACAAAGGCAACTCTTGTGAGACTTCATCTGATTGCTTTGTTGGCATTCATGAATAAATCAGATGCAACAGGAGAATATTCTGAAGCAGATTGGTCTGTAGTGGAATTTTTACCCGCTGAAGTCTCACACTGCTCTTAAGAGTGGTTGATGACAGGCAGAGTAATGGGGACTCCGCTAATACCCAAGACAGGAGTGCTCAGAACAAACCTGTCGACTGCAGGAGTCATTTTTGGACACTAGCCGGATGTCTGCAGTTTTGACACCAGCCCTAATGAGCCCCAGGACCATCAATCGCGAGCCTCACGTCACCATGGTAACGGATATAAGCCGCAAAGGAGGGTGATACAGACACAGAGGGACCTGTGAATTTACAACTACATTTTTTGTTCAACACCTTAAGCGAACGTCAGACACGTTAGCGCACCACATTTTCCATTTTAAATGGATTTTCAGAGCAGGGACATGAAGGGAAAAAAAAAAACTACTGCAACCTACTTCTTTAAGCTCATTAGAGGGATCTAATTGGCGTATGGGTCCAGAGAGGCAATTAAACAGCAATGACTGCACTATTATGATGCTCCACCACACATGAGCTGGTCTTAGATGAACAAGGAACACACAGCTTTATGGGGAATTCCAGTACTTTTCTGGAACTAAAAAGAATCCGTTCAGAGACCTTTAACTACCTGTTCTACTATAATTATTATGCCTGCTAATTACAACTTTTAAGATAAATATCTCATTAACTAAACGTTTAGTCAAAAAAGTGAATTACTCTTAGTTTTCTATGTCTCTAACAACAAACTTTAAGCAATCTCACTCTGAATGTTAGAAGTAAAGCTTTACAAATCAGATGCTGATACTGGGGTCCATGGATATAAATCACATTCAAACAAACCACAAAGGAATGAGTGATAAGTGTTTCCCATTTTTTTTATTTACCACATATTTATTCCTAAAATGGTGATGTAATTTCAGAACCGTACAGAGTGGGAGCAAAAATTTATGGGCTTCAATAGAAAGCTTAGGAACATTGTGCTTTGGAAAAAAGCTTTAAATCACAAAAAAGGACAAGACTGAACCCAATAACAGCTTTGCTAAAGCTGATAGAAGGCCTAATCACGTGAAAAGGAAGTCAGTTAACCCTTTTACACAGGAGCTTTAGATTCAGTGTTTACATTCTTTCGACTCCCATAGCTCTTCAACCATTGATGGGAAATTGGTGCAGCTAATAACTGCCAACAGTTCCATTTAAACCAGAATTTCTAATGAGCTCCTGTTGCACTGCAGAAAATATGTCTTAAAAACAATGACACAGGCTTTCTGATTTTGACTAAAAACTACATAATCAACATTGGGAGCAATTTTACAACAGAAAAAATATTGCTTAAAGGGTTTTTAATTGTAAATTTATTTTTCATATACACATCAATCAGCATACAACAGAATGAGCCCCTTCATGACCTTTTTCTGGAGTGATAGCACATAAGAAGAAAAGGCGTGGGCCCTGCAGTGAGCCATGAGTAACACCCTTTTCTTAATTTAAAGTAGCTCAGTTCTGCTGTGCTGTTTTCTAAAATCTGAAAACGTTGCAGGCTTTTTTTATAAACAGATGCAACTTTAGTTTTCACTCACAAAATATTAAAATCCTGATATTTTTTTTCTTAGTGCTGCTCACAGCCAAGTACTTAATGGAAAGTTTCCCTGAAGCCTTCAAACTTATTTAATATCAAAACAGAAAATAATATATATCCAAACAAAATTTATTGATAAAACCAGCCGGGACCTTCTGTGTTATGCATTTAATCATAACATTTTTTGTGAAGGATTTTGAGGGTTAAAGATGACACTATTTAGCTAAATCTAAAGGGGTGTATTTATTTTGGGACCATTTTTACAGCAGTTTCTTTATTAAACCCAAAGGAATTGAGGACGGTCAGAAATAGAAAGTAAAAAAAAAAAAAGGGAATTGCTTATCCTTTAGAAAGATTTAATGGAAAAAAAACACAGAAAGATAAATTAAGCATTTGATAAGTGAAAGGAAGCAGCTGAAGGGAAAAGAAAATAAATAGTTTACATCTTGTTATGCACATTTAGATAAACAATAAAAGACTCTTTACTAAGTTCATTCTAATAGACGCATGCCGATATGCATTTGTGTGTGATATTTGGAATTATAATTTTTTCTTTAGGAATAGGATTTATTTTTTTTAAGATGATTTCCTTGTCAAGTCCTTTAACATGCAGTATAAAAAGTTCCATATAAATAAGTCATTTTTCTCTTATCTAATCTGGATTTGTGGAAACATACTAAAATGTTTAACTGAGCTTTGCTTATCATTTTTATATTGAAAAGTTGGAAAAGTAGACAAAGGAGAGAAATCTGGACTCCTAATATGTGGAGGTCAATGGAGTTATGGATTTTCAATTTCTCAAAAAAAAATTGCAGAAACAAAACATTTACTTCAATTTGAGGCAGGAATCATTTGGGTAATGTGCAAAATGTGTACATCTGTCTCTATTCTTATAATCTACATGCAAAGATGAAATATAAGTGAATAATTGTTTTTTTGGGCATAACAAAACATTAAGGGAAAATAGCCCCTTTTCAATAAATAAAATAGTCTAAAACTTTTGACAGAGGTTCAAGGGACTTCCTTTCAAAATAAGACACACCTTGCATAGGATGAGCTCAATGTAGCAAATGTAACAGATAGTGTAATGTTAGAAGAAATTAAAACAAAACTTACATCTCTTCACATCTCTAGCAGCAACAAAATTAAATCCAAGCTAATTAAGTGACCCATACTGTGTTTTTTTAAACCACAAGGAACACCTAATATCTTTTCCAAAATTCTGCCTCATAGTCCTGTGTGTCTTAATTCTGATAGTGCTTAGTGACCTCCAACTGATTTTTTGTGGAACACAGACCATCAAAATATGTCAGTGTTTTAGTTCGACTTGTGATACATACTGTCCTAAACCTGTTTGTGAATGAGTTTAATAAAGTTTGAGGTTTTTTTTTTTAACTCAACTACACTTACTTTTACAGTTACTTTTTAAAATGAAAAACATTTCATTTTTCTTTAACCATAGAGCCACAAAGGAGGGGTAGAAGAACCACACGTGGCTCTGGAGCCACAGGATACAGACCCCTGGTCTAGAGGATGCGTGAAATACCCTATTTCCCAGCGTAACGTACTTTCTGTCTATTTCTATATTTCTAAAACTGCATGCAGAACCAGATCTGAGGCAGAACAGGTAAAGGTGGAACAGAGCAACGCAACAGCTGTGCGACCCTGTGATGACATATGGTACTTGTGACAAGGTTCTGTAATACATTTAGTGCGAACAGATTTTACTGACAGTCATTGATCACATTTTTCTAATAAATTTACAGCATTTGAGTCATGTGTGGGGTTTCTTTTTGTGTGCATGTCTTTGTAGGACCTTTCTGCATCTTACTGATGGGAGTCAGATGATTGAGGCCAGTGAACCGTTTGTGGTGGATGAGCTGTCACTGTTTAAAAGACTTTAAAAGAACCTGTGGAAGAGAGCAGGCTGATTGCCGCTTCTTTTTGTACTGCTTTGTTTTTTACTTGAAAAGCTATTTGCTAACTAATTAGCTACTTTTAGATAATTGTAAATTGTTTAGTAAATAAACTAGTCTTTTGAACTTACTTTAACCTCAATGTGTGGTTGTCTTTTCTCATGTTTTTATCAGGTTTCTATAAGGTTTCAGCCCATTCCAAGACAGGGGTTAGATTAACTGTGACAGAACTATTCACAAGTACAATTTGAACAGCAGAGTTTTTTGTGGTCTGTCATTTTCATTCCTGTGCCCTTGTTTTTGCTGTGCCACATGATCTGCTTGTCACCAGTTTGTACTGTGCAAGAGGCACAACCATGGATTCACAACAAGCTGATGTTCTTGTTTCTGTCGTCTCAGGTCTGTCCACCTGTCAGCCTCACTGCTGACGACACACCCCATGCTCTCTAACAGAAAAACATTCTGACTAGAAACTGTTGCTCCAAGAACTTAGAAAGTGTTCGGATTATCATGATCCAGAGGACATGCAACAACTTTTCTGTGTTAAACTTGTGCCTGGCATATTTGGATATTCTCTCTCTGTGTAATTATTGTGTTGAAATAAGCTCTCCTTTTTTATTTGTGTGTCACATTTTAACATATCACCAGTCATACCCTTTATGGTCTCATAGTGGATTACAAAGATCCCTCCTTAATCGCAGGGGTTACGTTCTAAATCAAACCTGCAACAAGTGAAATCAGCTTAGTAGTCAGCTTTTTCTTACAAAAATAATAGACATTTAAAGGCTGTAAAACCCCTCACGACACACTTTATACACTTTTATCAGACAGACATTTAAATTTTTTCACTTTTATCACTTGTTTAAAGGGCCTATATCATGCTAAATGATCTTTTTTGAGCTTGTAAGTGTGAAAAAATTTACATTCCTCACAAAAAACAACCCCAAAGCGGTATTTTGCTCCATTCACGGATAGGGTTGGGCACCAAAATTCAGTTCTAACGCGGTTCTACCGGAACCAAAAGAAGTTGCTGCATTCGGTTCCTCATTTTGGTGCTTAGTTTTAGTGAAGGTCTATTTGTCTTAGCCAGGACATATCAATTACCTCTACTCTGTTCAGTACTTAGAACTTCTAGCTAATCCTTTCATCTTTCCTGCAATAGTGGGCGGGCTCACATAAGACCGATGACCGACGGGCGCTTCCAAAATGCGCAACGCATTGGATTGCATTAAATGCTGAAAAAAGTATTATCTTTCACAAGTGAAGTCACAACTGCTGCTAGCACATCCTCCTCAGATTGCATGGACATTTTGGGCCTAGAAGAAACTGTTGAGGAAGACCCAGGGCCTGAAATATTAGCTGATGGAGACGATTGTGACAACAGCAGCAGTCATACTATTCACATGATATATACTTTGATGTCTTTGTAAATGGGCATGGCGCAGTGACTTAAAACGTTTAATTCTGGGACGTATCACTAAGCAATAACTATTTTTTTTGGGATTCATATTTTTTTATCTCAACTTATGACAGTTTCATTTTGCATTTAGTAAAATATAACTTTTCTGTTATTTTCCCCTATATTTGATATACTTATTTCTAAACACACTGTAGGCACTAAATAGTCTGCATCTATCATGATTAAAAATTCAATTGGACACAAACTTCTGCATGAGTGCTTTGGCAAACACAAAGTTTTATTCCAGGAGGCACAGAAACTTTTTTCAATCAGGCCCCAGGAGTCCTCAGAACACATGTAGCCTACTTCAGAGTATTGGTGGCCATTCGTCTGTTTCTGTTCGCATTCATTTTAAAAAAGCGGCTTGTGGTGGACACCTACAGTGCTCCCAACATTAAAGAACATACTTGAACAGAGTACTGGTGTCAAATGTTCAGACAGGAAGAATACCACCCGCCGGTTTGACACCCCTCTAGTACTTTTCCAAGAGTCCTACAAGAGTTTGCTTCAGTTCTGAGACCTTAAAGAAGAAATCTTGACACTTGGGGATAAATAAACAAAAGTACAAGAAGACACGTAGGGGTATAAACCCAGAAACATCTAAACTTTCATACAAGATAAGAGCCTTTTTTAGTAGAGTGCCATTCAAGCATACTCTACTGCTTTGATTGCAATGGAAAAACAAAATAAAAATCATGCTTAAACAGAAAAAAGAAGCACAACAACAATTTGAGGCCTTCTTCCCAATCAAGATAGTCGAGACACAAAATTGTTTGAGCTTTCAGTTGTTTTCTGAGTGCCTCAGATTCTGATTGTGAAGAGTTAAAAGGAATTTTTTACAAAATGATTTCTCCAGTCTCGTGTTAAGCAGCCTAATCTGTTTTCAATAGCTGCAGTCCGTTGGTGCGTCTTGGCGATGGACGTTTGTGTCTGTGAAGTCGATACACTGGTACATAATCTCACTGAGCTTATTCCTAGAAGGCCCATATATGGCAAAAACTACAAGTTAGTTCATTTGATGTCTTTAGACATCACAGAGTAAAAGAACTGGAAGGGTCAGTCGGCCTGTAGATTTTTCTAGATTCCCAGAACTGTGGAGAGTTGCTCAGCCACTCGTGATGCCGGTCTTTTATCTCACTCCTGTTGGGTTAATGTTTAGTGTGGGGGCTGTAGGAGGACAGAACCATTAGTAGGAAGTGGTCGGAGGAAGTAAGAGGTAGTGGGAGTGATGGGGGGCGGGGGGTGGGGGGTGGGGGGGGGCTGTGGCTTTTAAGAAACCCTTTTATAAACACAGACAGTCACTGGAATAACACGGGGCATGTTGATGTAGTAGAGGGGAAAAAAAGAAATGACAGCAATGCACTATTTCTTTATGGTGGATACGTGTGATGGGTGAGGCATGAAGCGGTTATTAAGTCTGACCAGACAAGGAGATAATGTTCACTCCTCAGCACAGAGAAGAGGAATGGTTCCATTATGTTGCTGGTTGGCTTGTGAAGAGACAAATGAAGTGCATCAAGATGAGTATTTCGGCAGACCAGTAGCTGTGAAGTCATGTAAAATAAATCAAATCAGGGAGTCCGAGAGGGAGAGGTCTGTCACAGGGATAACAGCTATGTTAGGAAGTGCAAATGAGTCGAGGCAGAGGGTGGGAACACAGTGGGTGAGCTGTGTACAGTCCTACCAGCTTGCTCATGTGTGATCTCACTGAGGAAGTGACCCACAAAGAAGCAGCTGTACTTTCATTTGTGCCTTTGTGTTGACCAGAAATGAAAGTGTGGCTTGTAGCTTCAAACCCACACTCTTCTGTACAGTCATCTGCAGCTCAACGTGTGCCCTGTGAGAGCGGTGACAAACAACCCTGCGCACAACTCGGATCGTCCGGGAAGTGAGACAAGCTCGAGTTTTCCTGATTACAAAATCAGCTAAAGGCATGCTCCTGCTGGGGATGAATCTTCGTTTTTTCTTTCAAACAAAATTAAAAATAAACGAAAAAATACAAATCAGTTTGCATTACAGCAAAAAAGGAAAAACTAGTCATACTGAGACATTTGTAACATTTAGATCTGAGCCGTTTGAACACACTTTAGAAATCTGACAACATTGGTTTCAGTTCATTTTTTGGCTTTCTCGTGGAGTTTGTGTGTATCCATTGTCTTGGGACTCAAAGGCCAAATACGAATTCTTACCCTACCCCTCTGGCTTTTCCCTACCCGTCCAATTGTAGGGGCTTTTGGAGTGACAGGGGTATCACTTTTTAAAGGTAGAGTGAAGGGACTTTGAGTTGTGTGTCCCGGCGCCACTGAGTTAGAAAGTGGCCCAAATACCCCTTTTAGCAATAAAGGTTGCAAACCCCTGATCCTGGCCAACATGAGAATAAAGCTCAGTGGGTTGAGCATCCAGCTGTTAAACATTTGGTCAGGTGTTCAAGTCCAAACAACAAGATTCATAAGGCGAAAGCACTTAACCACATTGTTCTTTGTGAGAAATCAGAGAGACAAACTCTGAACAACTTTTGAGCTCTATTAAAAGCATTTCCAATGGTCTTTTATGTATGATGGTTGCGCTTTTAGTTAAAATCCCAAACCAGCGTCAGTTTCTAAAACAGTTTCTGCAGAGCAGCAGTAGTTCATTAGAGTTGTGGGTGGGACTGTTGGTGCGAGATCTCTTTGTTTACACACCCTCCCCTACAGCCCCTCACACCCCCAACCTTACATTATTGGTGCAACAAAAAATGGCAAATAAAATTGCTATCCAGTGGAGCTATCCAGCCGTTTAGTTTTGATTCAGATACCTGCTCTGACGATGTACATGGTGTTCATGAATCTATTTGTCTATAAGTGGATGCATCAGAATGCAGCGGAGAAGGGAGCTTGTGGCCAGCCCACCAAATTTTCAACAAATATGCTATTTTTCAAACAGCATTTTTTTTTGGTCTGCTCCTGATTCTCAACGATTTGAAATCATAAATATACTGAGAAATGCAACTTAATTAATTAGTTAGCTTAGTTTATGTCCTCCATCATGAGAAAAATGCCAGAAGAGCATGTTCAAAACACCAAAAATACAATTTTCCTCTGAGTGGGTCTTTAAGTGCTTCAGATAAAAGCATCTAAAAAAATACTAAACGGGTTAGTTGTAATGATTGCAAGGGGTTTCTTACCTTTGCTGCTCCAATTTGGTCTTTCCGAAATTTCTCCAAAGGAGTGATCAGAACGTCATCTGCATTCTGAATCTGAAACAAAAATGACAGAAAGCACAGGACAAATAAAATGTCAGCCCGACTGAAAGATTTTGTCTGAGTCATTGTACCTCTACATGATGGCCTTGGAAGCACACAAATCCCACACAAAACAGGAGAAATAGCTAATCTGTTCAACAAAATGTGTCACACAAGGAATTATGACAGATTCTCCCACCTCAAGTCAAATGAAGATTCATTGGCTATAATGAACAACGTGTTACTGTGGGGTATAAAAGGGGTTACAATAGTGAAAGAGAGATAAAGTGCTCGGCAGAGGTCCTGCTGTTAGAAATAGGAGGTTTTTTCAGTGAAAAAAAACCTCCCTCAGCCACGAAACACAAGTTCTGTCAAATCTTGCAGAAATATGACACACCTGCAGATGAAGTAACTTCAGCGACGTTCTACAGGTAAAACCTTTAATGCCTTTTATTTTTAAACTGAGACATGTTGGTGACCTCTTGAGTCTCATGATTCACCGGTTTCATTTTTGTATTCCAGACATAAACCGATATGGTTCATAATATATTGTCTGTCTTGACGCATATTTAATATATTGTCGCAATTAGAGTCAATGCTCAAACTTTGCAGGTGAGTGGTTCAAAAAGGTGCCACTAATGTGCTGCTGAATTTCCACTGGATAGACTTTCTTCTGTGGGGTTCAGATGACATCAGACCAGTAGAGCTGCTTGACGGGAAGCTTTGTCGCCAATGACATGACTCTCCGCCTGATTTAAAGGGTGCTTCAGGTGCGGTCAGGTTGTGTGATAAAGAATGGGTCTAGCAGTAACATCTGTGTTACATTTATCTACACGTAATCTACAGGTTGGCTCAGATGACTGATCGGCTCTCCATTTGAACGAACTCTTTTCTTATGTTTTCTTAAAGACCCACTCCGATTATCTTTTGATCTATTTTCAAAGTGTTCCCAGTTGTCTTTTATATATGATGATGCCGTTTTTAGCCATAATCCAAGAATCTGTGTCATTTACTAGGACGTAGTTTCTGCAGAGTGGCAGTAGTCCATCAGAAATTCGCCTCTGAGGTTGTGGTATAGAGTAATACTGCACTCATATCCCATCATGCCTGCGTTTTCACTTTCTCCTGCTTGCTTTCAGCTCCCCACAACCCTAAGCTAACATTACTGGTGCAACAAACATGGCATGCAGCATCAGAGCTATCCAGCCGTACAGTTTAGAGCTGAATGCCAGCTCAAATAAGGAAAACAAAGGCGGACATTGATCTTTTTGTCTGCAAGGGGATGCATCATAATGAAGCGGAGCAGGGAGCTTGTGGCAAGCCAATTGTAGTTTGTACTACAAGCTTTTTCACACTGCATTTTTTGTCTGCTCCTGGTTTAAAGCAATCTGCACAAAGAAATACTCAGAAACGCATCTTTAATCCTCATTTTCTTTAAATATGTCTTTCATCATGAGAAAAATGCCACAAGAACATGTTAAAAGCACCAAGAACACCATTTTTATTGGAGTGGGTCTTTTAAGGCATTAATCAGAAACACATTTTTGGTGTCCAAAAATAACCCTTTCCATTACATCCAATGAACACAGGGAGCCACTACAAAAGAAAGTGAGTTCTCCCTTGGCGTACACTATGAACTGTTTATCAGCAGCATGGACGGGTCTTGAAAGCAGATATTGTGGCTCTGCATTTCAGCTAAAATAGCGCTCTTCAATCAAGCTGTGGTTTGTTGTCTATTTTTTCCCATTTGAATTATTTAATACTATTCTAAATATGTGTCATTTATTGATGTATTGTTTTGCAATGACAAAGCAAAAACAAAATAAAACCACCCTGACCACTCCCAAATCAATAAATATCAATGATTTTTATTTAAAAGTTACAACAGTCCCATTAGCCATGCAGTGAATGCTTGGTTCTTGAGGATGTAAATTGGAAGGTGAGCCAAAGTGTTATTGCCAGACCTCTGGGAGCATCTTGGAAATGTCAAGGACAAGCCATGATCTGGCAGTAGGGAGTTGGGGGATGTGCTGTGCCTGTAGAAGACTGAAATGTGGCAGCTTCAGCTGGAACCTGGGACTTAACAGCTCTACTGCCTTGTGCGAGAGAGCACCTTCGGGGTAAACTGTGTGGAAAGATGATACTTTCTTGGACAAAGATTGTTATATTAGCAGCTTCACGTGTCTTGCATAACTGTGATGATACTACTATATTTAAAAATATTTTTTTGCTTTAAAATAAGTAGCTGTTGCTGTACTTTGGTAAGAAAAAACATTAAAATATGCGTTAAAACAGAGATTAAAGTGTTCTTGCTGAATCTCTTCAGTCTTTTAACAGATGTGTGATTTTGTGTTTGCTTAAGATGTCCCCTCTGCAGTGACACATTTTTTTTCTTCCATGTAACAGATGTTCCAGGGATTTTGTCGCAACAACTTATATAATTTTTTTTGTCTGCTGTCATGTTTCTTTAACTTTGAGTTTGTCCACTTCCTTTTTTCTCAATACTGCTGCTACTCTGTTACCCATTTTATCTTATAGCAGGTGTTCTAGTGCTTCTGTGTTTGTCTGTCTCTTCCTATCCTTTCAGATCCGAACCATTCACAGTAAATGGTTGATTTGTATCGACTTCACTGGATGCTGATTCCTGTTCTTCCATTTTGAGAGATTTTTCTCTCCACCATCGCCGACTGCTTTCTCATAATGGGAACTGAACCAAAAACCCTTCAGAGTAATGGTTGGTCACCTGTATATGCTATATACCAACATATTTTATCAAAATACAGACAAGAAAATTATGTGTAACTGAAAAGATCAAGACTAATTTGGATTTCAGCAATATTAATTTTATACTTGGTTTAACGGTTTTTTGCCTTTAAAGGAGCATCATAAGACAACCTTGGCAGCCAATTGGTGCTGTATGAATAAACAGACTTGATCTGACTTTAACCCAACAAACTGAAATCATGTTAAGCTTAAAAATGAATTCAAAAATACTCAAAAATATAAATTAAAAATAAAACAATATACCATTAAAATGGGATTTGAAAATTAAGATTTAAAAGAAAAGTCCAAAAAGCGTAAATAAATTTTACATTTTAATTGTCACATGTTCTTTATGTTCTAACTTGTACAAAAAGGCTGTTCTACAAATTTCAAAATTGAACAGCCTACTACAATAGTAAAAAAAAAGAAAAAAAAAGAAAGCTGATGAGAATGCCTTAATGATATTGATAAGTAAGGAAGTGCGGGAAACCCTTAACATTTAAGAACTAAAAAAAAATGTTTACATTGATTCTATAACTAACAGGAAACCACTGTGTTTGTGTTTTTAACAAATTCTTAGGTATTCTGCTGTATTTGGGAACATCTGTTAACAACAAAGCGGAGACATGCTGATAATTAAAAGACAAAAACTAATTGTAGTCCAAATGGAAGTACAAAGGGGTGTATTTCTTTGAAAAAATGTGTAGGGATGTAAGCTTTTGCCTACTAAAGAAGATTTAACTGATGGAAACTTGTCCTAAAAGTGATCATTTTGTTAACCTTGAATTCTAAAATTAATTTGATGGTGGAGGAAAGTGGGTCAATGGCGCGATCAAGGCCATCTCAGAATCCCTGTTGTCCAAATAGAACAGAATGAGTTTTCTTTTTGTTCATTTTTATGACATTTACTTTCATCCATGACTGCACATCCTTCAGGAACATTTAGAAAGAAGAATCGTTGCTTCATTTTTTTTAATGCAGTAAAAAGTAAAAAAAGGGTGGGACGCAACTAGAGCCCTGTGTCATTCTACAGTTTAATGGTGTTGTAGCTAATAAAAGCTGTTCAACCAAATGGAAAAACTTCCTTGCAACAAGACTAAAAATGTATATTACCCTCAAAATGGAACTCTTCAATTTCTAAAGGACAGAATGTTAAGCAAACTTTAGGATAACTTTAATATGGCAGAATTGTCTAAAAACTTTCAAACTCCCATATTGTAAAATCACAATTATTCATAATTACCCACACTCCTTTGGGCTGATATGAATTTATCTTAATTTCAGCAGGCCAATTAGCAATTATCCCATTTAAATGTCCCCATTGTTTTTCTTTCTGTCCTTCGGGCTGTGTGGTACAGACTCCCTTCCAGGATCAACTCCAAAGACATTCATTAACCATCATCACCATTATCTGCTCCATGTCCACCACCAGTGTCCAGACTTCAGGGTCTTATCCCATCTCATCAGCTATTACATCGATTACAACTACCACAGACCTTTATTCCAAGTCCGAGACTGATGTACAATGTCAACATTTTACTTATTATGCCTGCCTGATTAAGCACAGCAATAAACTATTAAAATATTATAAACCAAAATATGAAGTGTTTGGCTTTCTCAACATAGATTTCAACTTCCACCAGCCTCCAATGATAACTTGAGGGTAAGTGTTACTTTCTGATTGGCTTTGCATCATCGACTGTATAAGAGAACTAGACTGAGCAAGTGTGACATCACCCATTTAAAATGCCTTACGTCCGGCTCCAGCAAAATTAAGCAAATTCAGTCGCCATTTTTCTAAGTTATGGACTTTGGCATGTTGGAGCCAGATGTCAGTGATTGGTCTGAGTCAAGGTTTCTATGGCAACTACTGTCGCCAATCAGGAGTAAGCTTGTTCAAAATCTACACCCCTTCCACTGAAAAACTGACTTGGGAGAATCTGTCCATAAAACATTCGAGGTTCGGCCAGTGGGCACCACATGCTTTTACTGAGGTATCTAATTGGACAGTATATAACTTGACTAACTTTGATTAAAAAAAAAATATGAAAAAAAAAATTGGATTAGCAAGAACATGTTAAAAGAAGGTAGCAGAGCAAGTGTGGTTATTCTGACAGAAAAATAAAATAATAATATAATAAAATGTTATAACAAAAAGATAATTTACAGGGACGTTAATTCAAAAAGACTAAAAGCGAATTGATGATGCAAGTTAAATAAAAATGTTCAACATGTTCAAATGCTAATTTTAGAATACTAGCGACCACTGTCTTGTTTATCCTTTCACCCTTATTTTAACCACATTTGCATTACAATAAACCTGTCAAACACACAGGTGGCCTGCAGGAAACATCAAGGTTGCAAATCGCTTGGTGAGCCAATATTCCTTTTTTTCTAGGGGCATGTTGTGAGCGAAAGGCCTAGCAAACGCGTATACAACACGCAATGGTAAGTAAGGTTGAGGTAAAAAGATTATTTTATTTTAACATCTCCTTTGGAAATATGCTCAAACACAAACTAAAAACAGGCTGTAAAACCGATTGCAGATCAATGCAGCAGATGTTTTATGAGCTACAGCTAGCTTAAACATAAAGAGAAACAGTTCTTGTCCGTTTTAGCTGTTGAAACTAACTTGACGTATTCCTTCTTTTAGCAGCTACAGTACAAAGTTCAAACTGATTCTGCTGTGTGTGGTTTGATGCTCTAAGTTGGATGTCACAACACCACTGATCAACCTCCCTTTTTACTCACCAGCCAAGTTAGCCGATAGATAAAAAAATCTACCAGTCAGGTACATTTTTACCAGATAAATTATGACATTATTTTACCAAGAAAAACTATATGTGTTATTTTAAAAAAATAATAAAATGTTGAATGCAGAGAGAGGAAGTCACAACATAACAAAAACATGAGATAAAGCAATTGTTTAAAGTGACTCAGATTTCTAATCAGTATTTGCTCTCTGCTTTTGGCATTTTCCCACGTTCTTTGAAGTGTTTTATTTTCTTTCACAAATGAGTTGTTTCTTCTCTTTAGCACAGCTAAAAAGTGCTGCTGTGACCTCTATGAGGAGGCGTGTCAATCAGTCACCTTTAGTCTGAACTACTGACAAATATAGAGAGAATGAAAATTATTGTATTTCTTTTTCAGAGAATGAAATTGCATAAAAATAATTAATAAAAAGGAAAACAGATCTTTCATGTAATCTAACTGTAAACTCAAATTAAAAAATGCTGAGAAAACAAGGACACAATTACTAAAGGAATGCAGCTTGACAGAAAATGTATATTTTCCAAATTCTGCCTATAGGTGAATTTTTTTTAATATAAAATCCTAACAAATTAGTAATGTACAGTAAAGCTTTTTCAGCACAACATTGGCTCTGTAATGTTGGATACTGCTGATAAAGTTTCATTCAAAGCGGATTCATGTCAGTTACTGTATTTAGAAAATACAGTTTTTATGAACGTTCAATAAATTACGTTTTTTTTATTTATCCGCTACGTCCTAAAGTCCTCTCCGTGAGAAAATTATCTGACTTTAAACCAGTTTGTCGTCACAAAGTGGCACAACTTCGTGTAGTAACACTGCTGTCTCCAAATCAACACTTTGTATAAACTTTCTGAGCAACGGTAGTTTCCCTAAAAACGTGACTCAGACCGACTCGAACCAATCACTGTTGACGGGTTGCAATATTACGGCAGACTATCAGGAAGTGACGGACAAGGCTCTGGCCTGATTTTGTGAGGGTCATTGGTAAGGTATTTCCTATGGGGGACGTCAACACCTTGTTTTGTCCAGTTAATTATTAATATATGTCAATGGGCGCAACAAAGGAATGTCAAAACAAAGTAGAGCAGAGGACCTGAATACCAGACACTTAAATAGGATGAGGCCATTTAACTTAAATAATGACAGCTGTCATTCATGACGAACCTGAAACTGGTGTTACTGATGAAGGCAAACTCAGAACATGACCAAATATAACAAAACCCAAACTAAACCAGTGAATCCTCACACACACTTACTGTACAACAATCGTACATTCAATTTACAATGATCCTTACAATGATCTGCAAGAAGAACCTCCAATTTGAACCGGCTGCTCCTCCCTATGACCCTCCATGGTCCCGGACAACCCCTTCGTAAGTGATTTATTACATTAGATGACTCAGCAGTACAATTTCAAAAACAATTAAAGTAAACAATAATCCAGATGGAACATTTCTTTAACCCTTAAAATCAAAAAGTTGTAAATATAGAGGGTATGTTTTAATTGGAGTGATCATTAAGAATATGTTGCTTGATCTTCAACTTAAGTTGACTTTGCTTTCTCACTACTCCCAACCTGTGATATGGTTCATTATTTAAATAGGAGCACAGGAAAGAAGCACTTCAGGAAGATGTATCAGGGCAATTTGCCTATGAGTGACACTCCAGCATTAGAGGAGCAGAGGACATTTGATGCTCATCAAATCTCGATGTTATAATCCTTTGGTTTAGGTTATCTGCTGTGTCAACAGAAAGACATGTGATACTTTGCCATTATGTTAATGTCATATCCTGTCTTATCTCCTATGCTTTCAGCTTAATAGAGCGAAGTATTATTATGCCTTAAATGTAGATTTCTAATACCATTAGCCTTTTCCATTTTGTGTTAAATGGGCAGGACAATTAAATATGAAGCACTCAAGGCTTTTGAGATTATGGTGTCAGTGAATAATATTGAGGGTTTCTGCTGGGGGTTTGACTAGAATGATTTCTGAAAGTTGCAGGCTTAACATCCACTTTGAAAACAGAAGATAAAAAGAATAAATTCTTCATTTTAAACCACTTATTAGATAGATATGAATGCAATATAGGAGAAAAAGGAATTTGCATATCAAGAATGTAAACACCCAGATGCCAGATTATTAATATCTAATATCTATGATACTTTTATTTATATCTAAAAACGGCCAACTTGTTTAATACTCAATGGATTACTTTGGCACTGGCATTGTGCCGAATGCCCTCAGCAACAGCCTCTCTCAACAGGATTAAATCCATACGAGCGAGCACAGTGTGATGCTTGAAAGGATGCAGAAGCACTAAGCAATTTCATTACTGGATAGGGAGAGGAATGTCAATGTGCTGCATTTGCCTTGCTGCTGCTTTTCCCAGTCCAAATATCAGACGGATCAAAAGCGTATCTCTGGGGTTAATTTGCAATCAGAGATCAGAATGCCAAAAGGGCCAAATCAAACAGTGGAAAGTGCATGAGCTGAAATCAACATTCCTCTATCTAGCTATAAAGATACTCTTAAGGTAATAATAACAAAGCCATTTCATTTGTAAGGTTAATATATAATCAATTTCCCTGTGTTTGCAGTCCAAATGACTCCAAGTGCACATTCTGTGAATTGTGTCCCATTTGTGGAATGTGTCTGTATTTCTGTTCCTACATGCCAGTGGTTTTGATAACTGGAGCATTAAACAGCAGATCGCTGTGTCTCATAATGCACAAGACTTTAACTGGGTAGTAAATTATTTTTATGGGATTTATTTTTTTTTGCCATCTCTGCCTTGATAGAATCTCTGCAACAAAAAGCCAGCATAAGACATCTAAAGCCCGGTATCTTTGTGGCAAATCAACAGATTTTTTACATGCATGAAACACGCTCATTCCAGTTTGGCCATTTTTTTCTGGTTGGAGGTGTCATAGAGGGTTGCTGGGTTACGTGCACGACTATCACTGGAGAAAAAAAAAAAAAGAAAAAACACATTCCTGTCTGTTGTTTTGCCCTCTCGTGCACATTCCAAACAAACATGGTTCAAGGCAGACAAAATAAGTCCAGTAATAAAGCACCTGGACCCTGAGAAGCTTCTTTTTTTCAAAAACTAGTTTGGGCTTGCCAGATCTGACAACATTGTGAGGGTGTTTGCCAGAATCAGGTTTTTAAAATTGTGATTAATTTGAGCTACATACATGACTGCATTATTTCAGCTTCTTGCCAATATATGCATGATGAATTAGACTACGGAGCAAGAATAAATCATACCACAGAGGAAGAATGGGATAAAAATTGACTTCTTGAGTATTTAGACTCCTTTGCAGTTTGCATCGAAAGACAATATAAGAAGACATGGGTGACATCCACTGACATTAGGCTGAAAAATAGTGAATCAAATCCATTGACTGTATGGGAAAAATGGACTGAGTGACCCCTCCTCCCTTACAATCCAGACAGGAAGTACCCGCTGGCTTCAATAAGCTGAAATCCCAAACTTCAAAAGAAGTTCAAGACTTCAAAAGAGAAATAAACACCTATGACTCATGTCATTACATTTATCAGAATAACAAATGTTGTTTTGCTATGTTTTTTTTTTTACCATGTTCATGCTAATCAGAACTGAAAAACACAGAATGAATGAAACATTACTGTGACTATGCTAACTCCCAAACTTGATAATAGGTAAAAAAAAATAAAAAATAAATAAAAAATATACACACACACACACACACACACACACACACACACACACACACATTACTGCTTACTGACGTTGGCTGGCTCAAATATGGCGGTGTCTGTATTGTGAAAAATGGCGACTCAATTGACTTAATTTTGTTGGAGCCGGAAGTAAGACGTTTTCTATGGGTGATGTCAATCTCGCTTGGTACAGTTCTCATATACAGTCACAGATCAAAACAACATTGGCTCAGATCATATATTATTGTTACAGTTGGCTCTCTCCATTGAATCTACAAATCGATTTCTTTAAGATGCAAATGTTTTTTATTTAAAAAAAGACTTAAAATTGGTATTTGAGGCCCTACTTTAGACAGTTAGCCCTGAGTTTTGCTGCCATGTTTTAAACAATCATCCCACACTTGAGTATGAAACACAGCTGTTATTATTGTACATTTGTGTCAATTTATGAAGTGTGAAATCCAGCAGCAAGATCCTGTCAAGAGCAGCTGAGAAATGTTAAGTGCTGCTGGAACACCTTTGGAGTGCGACTGAAACAGTGCAGGAATGTTTTTTTTTTTTTGACCAAAATGCAAGTTAGGGAGACAAATCTCTACCTCTGTGTCTCCATATATATATATATATATATATATATAGCCACGCTCATTAGAGAAGATGTAAGCAAAGCCCCCAAAGACTACATCAGTGTGTTAAGATGTTTCTCCTGATCATCATGGCGGAATAAGACATCCTGCTTCATGCTGGTGGTGGGATCTTACCTTTATTAAAAGAGGAAGATGCTTAAGCTGTGTGCTGCTCCACAGTTTGCAGTTTATATTACAAAAGAGGTAGGTGTGTGTGCGTGTTTGTGTGTAAAGGAGGAGGGCAGGGATCTCATCGCAGAGCCAAATCTTTATCTGCTGCAGAACTGTCACCCGTAGCAAGCCGAAAACTTGTCCTCCTCTAACTTTTATGAGCGATGAAATGAAAACAAACCGTCTGCAGGCGGAGTCACACAACAGAGTGAGTAGATGTGACATATTTGCCCTTCACATTCTGTCAGGGAGTAAGCTGTTAAGCAAGGATAGGAAAAAGCTGCTGGAACAGAGACAGTGGATCTTCCCTGTGATATGTACCTTATTATGTATTAATGTTTTCCCAAAGGCACATAATGAAAGCTTGTCCTTACACAAACTCAACCTGCAAAAGATTAACACCACTAAATTAGCGAAAACATTGACTCTTGTAGCATAATACTACTTTGTGTAAAACAAGTTGTCAGCATCTTGATTGCATTGTTTTCTGTGTGCAAACACACCGCAAAAATGTATGTGTGCATACTGCCAGATGGGCTGGTCACTGAAGACTTAAATGGTAAAGCATAATTTATGCTGCGCTCACACCGAATGAGATTCACGTGGTGAATTTGCATCCTCTGTCTTTGTTTTGACATGCGGCGCATTAGCTGCTGGATGCTTGTGCTACTAAATTTGACACTCCTGCTGCGTATGGGAGGAGCTACAGTTAAAAGTTTGGAGCCTCTTCGCTACATGGAAGCATGGACTGTTTATCTCATTTACAATTTATAGAGGACATGGATGATGTTGAGAGATGGACTTCATTAGTCTAAAGAGGAATGGAAAAAAAAAATAGAGGAACTTTTTATCCATTGTCTTTATACAAATAAGAAAAATATCATAAAGTTTGGGAAGAGAACATTCAGATTCTTTTCCATGTTGGTATTGGACTCCATCAAAGTATACGCAATGCCAGAGAAGTGATTTTTACAAATAAAGCTTGAGTTGATTAGATCTGCTGACGACATCATCAATGTGCCACGGGCCGAAGCTGGGCACATGATTGAGGGGGTTAACGCAATCAACTTTTGCCAAAGTTTAGATTCTGATTGTAACTTTACAACGACTTAACAATGAAATTAACGACCCTTGCTGCGCAAATTGCATTCAGGGGGAAGACAACTTGAGATGACTGAAATGACTGTTCAAATTGTCAAAACACCAAAAAAGCTGGAAAAACGTTTACTGACATGCAAACCTCAAATACCTGCAAAAGCTAAATTGGTGAAGACAAAAAATAATTGTAAACAGAGCTAAAAATTCCACACATTGTGATAATAAATACGATAATCCATGATGAATCAGCCTTTGTCACTGTATTGGTCTTTTTTTTTTTAAACAACCCCATAAAAGATAAGCAAGATGTACAAAAGAACACTATACTAGACTTTACAATTGTAAAAATATAAAAATTCACAGAAAGAATAACTGTTTTAGAATTAATTTTACTGTAAATTTTTAAATTAATATATATTGAAATATCACAATAAATTATTCTAAAATGGTAAGTGAAAGATTGCAGTTTGTGTAGAAATATAAATATCTGAATTTTTTTTACAGCTGAAAGTTTGCTTCAGTTAGTTATTTGCTCTCAAAGAGTTCAGTAACTGTAATGTTTGCTAATTGTGAGAAAGGAAAACAGGAACTGCTTCGAAACTGATGGGAACTGTTATATCAATAATTAAGTTACTTTAAAAAGAAAACAGAAACCTTAAAAATCATGTCACAAGAAACACAATAAGAAAAAAAAAGTACCAATAAACTGTGTTCTATTTAAACACTAATACAAAATAATTTGTATAATATGTTTTTACTAAGAAATGGTCTGCATTCTGTCTAGGTGGTTCTTGTGAATCTTGTTGTGCCTGCTCGGTCCATAATGACATATAATACATATAAAATAAGGAAAACTTTCACCATTTAGCTGTTTCTTCTGCATACTTTTCCATCTGTTGCTAAAAGGATTTGGCCTCAGATCAGCTGACATTTTGTCTCTCTGGGTTCAAAGCTTGAACTGTTGATTGCTCACTTCTTTGAAAACACAACAAGAAATGAGGCCTTTTGCCAGTGGCTGAGTTGCAGATTATCACAAGTGAGGCAATCATTGCATGTTTAAATACTTAACAGAGGTTTGACAAATAAAATGTATCTAAATGGTGACATACAAAACTCCTGGATGAAAGTTTTTAAAGCCTTCTCTATCTAAAAAAATAAAGTAAAACAAAGAAGGTGCACCATCGAGTTATTGTCAATTCTCTTCTTGTGCTTTAAATTCTATCTATATTCACTTATTTTTCTCCTTTAACAAAGAGCTCTATTTTTTATTTGGGCAAATTAAGCTTTAGGTTGACCTAAAAATATAGACCGTGACAAATTTGTTTACTTAAAGCGGATGGGATTTATGCAGAAAAATCTTTTAATTTGGCAAAGTGAAACACTCACTGCACCAGTACCAATACAATCTGCACTCAGCATAAAACATAGACATCTACAACTAAAATATACTTAAACGTTTGAGTTGGTCCATTTATAACCAATTATTTATGCAGCGACAGATGCATAGACTCCCAGGACACAGTAATGGGTTCAAATGAGATTTTTCTTGTAAAGCTACGAACACATCAGGCATTGTGACATTGAAGAATGCGCATTTAGCCCATGCTGTTCACACTGGACAAGCAAGCAGGGGATTCTTTTTCTACTGGCTCAGTGACGCATTGACATTTTACCGTAACAACGGGCCGCATAACGTATTCAATAGTCTGCCTTTTGAGAAAAAGCGATCTAAGCCTAAAAAAAAAAAAAAAACAAGGCTAAAGAACAAAAAAATTGACAGAATATTCCTTTCTTTTGTAAGTGACCATGGTATAAGGTATAATTTATAGTGCCTGATGAAGTGTGCTTTTTTGGAAATTGATGCACACCGCAGAAGCCTGAACCGGAGGAACATGGTTGCTTCTTGGAGTGTAATTAAACAGTTTTAATATATATTAACTGGTGAATTTTTTTAAACTAACCGTGTGCGTTAAAGCGTTAACGTTGATGGCCGTAATTCAGACTGAAAATGTATTCCAGATTATTGAGGAAAGAAACTCTGGGTGACTTTAAGTGTGCCAAATGTGTCCAGTCTGAATACATCCTTAAACTCTGTTTCTCAGTATTTCTTTATTCAAACTGTAACAGATTAAAAGCACATAAAAACCTACTGTTTGAAAACGCTCTCAGTGGTGACACAGCAACTGAAATGGGCTGGTGAAAGTGTCCCTGCTTCGCTTCATTGTGATGCATCCACTTGAAGACAAATAAATACATTGATGTCTTCAATTTCCTCGTCTGAGCTGGCATCTGGCTCAAAGCTGTACGGCTGGATGGGTTTGAAATTGCTCGCTGTTTTGTTGCACCGCTAATGTTAGCTTGGGTTTGCGAGGGACTGTAAGCCAGCAGAAGACAGGACATCAGCGGAGGGTTACTTCCGCCCCAATAGTCCTCAGCCCACAACTCACAGCCGAATTTCTGATGAACTACTGCTGCTTTGAAGAAAATATGTCTTAAAAAAACAACACAGGCTTTTTGATTTTGGATTAAAAAAGCATAATCATAATTCAAAGACCACTGGCAACACTTTGAATATAGATAAAAATATAATTGGAGTGGGACTTTTAATGGTTAATGGGAAATAGCTTCTTTTTGAAACCAGCCTCTAGTGGTCTTTTGAGAAATTGCAAGATTTGGTTCATCCGGGTTTGGGTGAAATTTAGGAACAGATAATTGGGGATTGGGTGGAAGTCTTTTATGACACGCATCAGAACCCACCAGTGTGTGCAGACTTTTGGACAGACGCATGCTTCAGACGATCTATTACATAAAGTGATGTTACTGTTGTTTATATACATGGGAAGAAGTGTTTAGATATTAACAAGAATTTCTAGTGCTTGAGATTAATTTTTTGACATTTGGTACTCTTGCATCAGTGATGGCGGTGAATAATGATGCAGTGGAATTTTGGCTCTCACTAAACTGAGGTTTACTTTAGCTGTGGGGTGGAGAGCACAAAGGTTTGACAACGTTCATTGCAAATACTCCTCAGACTTTTATTAAAGAAGCCTCTGTGGATGTTGCAAAGAATAATGAGTGCCTTTATTTGACAGTGTTGGTTCAGGGTCATCGGGACATTCCTCAGTTCACAGGTCAGCACACAAGGTACCCACAGAGCAGAGTTACTGTTCTGTTAAATCCTGAGAAAACAGCAGCAGCACATGCCGCACTGCAGACACAGATAAATAAACCTTCAAACCATTTGCTTCAGGCTTGCTTAAAAATGACAAAAGTGATGATTTCCTGAATTGCACTGTAGTTTTACAAAGTAAAAGCATTGTTTTTACCCTTACTGAAACTGAGCAGTTATTGTTCTGTAGCAATAACTTTTGTAGAGACTTATTTATTTTTTTGTAAAAGATTTTTTTTTAGTATTTACAAAATATTTTGAACTCTCAACCCAGATTGAAGTGTTTATACCAACAAATATAAGGTTTTTAAAGCACCCAGATAAAAATCATGTTTTTTGGTGTTTTGAACATGATTTTGTGGCATTTTTCTGATGATGGCGAGCATACACAAAGAAAATTAAGCTCAAAATAACATTTATGGGTATTTCTTTACTCAAATTGTGGTGAATCAGGATAAAAAAACACATAGGTTAAAAAAGATCTTTTTTGTGATGTAGAAAATACGCTGGGTGGGACACAAGCTCCCTACTCCGTTCCATTCTGATGCATCCATTAGTTCAGCGGTCTCCAACCTTTTTTTAAAACGTTCCTTTTATAAGTTTCCACAAATCAGAAACTTTATTTCATTGAATCTTCATTCTCTGCAAAATGTTTGTGGCTGGTTTTAACCTAAACTTTGTGATGAAGATTTTCCTTTTAGCGTCAAAGTGGAGGCTTACAACTGAACACTAACTTCAGCCGTGTTTGACTTTTAAGGTGTGATGGATAAAAGTAGCTAAATAAAATGCCAAAACCATTGTAAGACTGGTATTTTCTAAATAAAATAATAATAACGAACACCCCACATCTGCAACTTTATTATCAGAGTATGTGAAACATTTGAAAGTCAGTCGCTTCCTAGTAGGCAGAGCAGCTTGGTACTTGGGAGAACTGCCTTGAACCTGTCTAGAATCAGTATGTCGCACAAGACTCCTGGTTTGGTCTGTAAATAGCAGCTTCTTTTTCTTTGAAGTCAAAAGGCTCTTTTTTGGTTTCCTCACTGGCTCTTCTCTCCAAAAAGAAACTTTCCAAATACGTTTTATTGTTTGTTTTTATGAGCTTTTTAGCTTTGGGATTTTAACTTAGCAGTTCGAGCAGCCACTTTCAGTCATGTGACAGAAGTGAACAAGTTATAGATGGATGTGGTGAACAGAGTCCAGAAGTTTTTCCAAAATAAAACTTCTTTCAGAATCAGAAAATAAAGAAAACAGAAATGATCAAATTTATCATTTGAATTTCTTTTTTTCTGCCCACGGACCAGGAGTTGGGGACCGCTGCACTAGTAGATGACTAGATCCGTGCATGTCTTTATTTTCCTTGTCTGAGCTGGCATCTGGCCGCCAGTTTTGTTGCGCCAGTAATGTTATGTTGTGGCTGTGAGAGGCTGTAAGCTAGCAGGAAAGCGGGTAAACAGACACGTGATGGGAAGTGGGCCGTGCTTGCACCGCACCAAAAGAAGCGAATGTTGTCATCACTGCAGCAACAGTGTTCTAGAAAACAACACAAGATTTTTGATTTTGGCTAAAAACGTCATAATTAAAAGACCGCTGGAAACTAATGCTAACCCTAACCCTACAATCAAAAAAGACGATCAGAGTGGATCTTTAATGTAACTAATATTACCATGAACTTTTTTTTCCCTTGAATGCCTTGGAGAATATTACATCTTTCCTGCGTCTTCACAGAAACAACAACAGGAAACAAACTGGATGCTGCAATAAAAGGCTCCCTCCCAGAGGGATAGGATCATCACTCCAAAAGCCACATCATCAGGGCACTGCCCTTCCACTCCTAAATGCCATCCAGGCTCAGTGGTGCTGAACCCTCTTAAACCATGCAGAACTTGAAGCACTCTCTCTTTTCATGCTGCTGAAAAGGGTGATGAACAGTGAAATTATGCCCCCCCCCCAATTTTTTAAAGATGGGATTTGGGACTGAGGCCCCTCATCCAGGACGGTTGATAATATTCCACAAAGGACAGGGAGCGTTCTGGGTGACATACAGGTTTTTCCTCACCGTCTGATGGGTTTCAGTGGCTCTTATCGCTCTGCGCTTCAGTAGATTCAGACCAGATGTGAGCTGGGAGGGAGTTAGAGGAAGAACTCTGATTTTATTTGAAGAACTGCATCTGAAAGTCAACACCTGAGACTCAACAATTCTTTTTACCAGCATGTGACCTCAACTGAAGTAGATGTTTGGTCTGATCTGCTACGGGAACGAAGACTTTCCTGAGATAAAAACTACGGACTCCTGATGTATTTAGAATTTTCATCTCAAAGTACGAAACATCCTTAAACTGACACCAAACAAAGACCAAAACCATTAAATATTCATGCTTTGCTTTGTATTGTTTGGGCAGATTGTACTGAAATGATTTAATGTTTCTGTAAGCAAACAATCTGTTTTCTTTTTTCATTTAAATTTCTACTAAATATTCTCATAAATGTAAATAATATAGATCGAACACATTTCCTTGACAATAATGCAGGGCTCTTTTACGTAAACCAAATATAAAAAAATACATAAAAATTCTCAGTTCTCTAGAAGAACCAGGTCTCAGTTCCTGTTTCTAATGGTCTTCCTCTCTTCCTCAAAGCTCTGCTCTCCCTCCGGACAGCTTGGTAAAGCCTAAATTGCTACAGTGGAAATACAGTCTTTTAAATACAGCTTTTACTGCAGAAGCTTTGTTGATTTTGCCTTAAGCCAATAGACGAGAATCTTTAAAATTTCATCAAATAACTCAACTTACACTGCAGCAGTGAAACTAAAAGACAGAAACAATTTAGTGAAAGTGAGAGTCAGAAAGTTCCTTGCAGTCACAGCAGCCCTATTAACTTCTTACACAAATTAACTACAAAATAAGAGCACTACCTGCTTTTTCTTATGTCAAAAACAGTTTGACACCCAAAACTCTCTGGCAGTGTTAATTTGTGGAGGCAAAACAGAAAAGACAGAGAAAAAAAAAAGTCTGCTTTCAGTTCAAAGTGAGCTCCTTCCTCCAACAATCTTCACAGAAACCTATATCAAAAAGCTCTTTTTCCCTATCCTGGGGATTTAAAAAGAATTGAGTTTACATTTGACAAATTGCCAGCACCTGGATCCCCAGAGAATTCAAATGTATGCAAGAGCTGAATAATATATTCTTCCTCTATCA
The DNA here is from genome assembly GCA_036245035.1 of Adrianichthys oophorus. Classification (NCBI taxonomy): domain Eukaryota; kingdom Metazoa; phylum Chordata; class Actinopteri; order Beloniformes; family Adrianichthyidae; genus Adrianichthys; species Adrianichthys oophorus. The sequence goes on along the minus strand of BSAI01000072.1, from coordinate 6,113,353 downwards.
CCAACATTACGATCAGAGTGCAGAGATCACAGCTATGTATCTCATATTTTCCAGAGATCTGACGAGAGGGAGGGCTGCTAGGTAAAGAGAAAAAAAGATGATACAAAGAGGACCCTTTTTATGCAAGTAGAGAGGGATGATGGGAGGGAGAGGGCCATGAATAGACTTTATTTAAAATCTATCATGGATGAATAAAAGGACTGTACCTAGTTGCTTCAGTGAGAGGGCACTGCTATTTGATATCTTAAGCTGTTTCTTGATAATCTTGAATTTTGTCATCAGACTACTTAGCTTTTTTCTAAAAACGGGGTGTGTCTTCATTTTATTTTCCATTAATCTGTCATTTAATATTTGATTTCTATAAAAAGATTTCTCAAATTTTAAAACAAGACTACCATACTGGCATCAGTAGGTTTCTGTGCCTTTGTTTCTCTTATTTGTGCATACAAATGCTGTAAACATGACACTTCCAACTTCTGTTACTCTTTGCTGCCTCCTCTGCGCTTTGAGATTCTCTTCTGTGACATGCACACCCAAATAAAACATAAAAAGAGGTGCAGAAACCTGCCCTCATTATTATGACAGCCATCAGGTGAGTGACAAACGTATGCAGGAGTGCTGTCTGAAGCATAAAGAACAAACATTTAAACCCTTTTTGTCTTCAGTGGAAGAAAAAAAAAACATCTTCGGCAAAAGCTGAATCTAAGAGGTAAACAATGGCGTCACATTCAAAAAGCCATGCAGAAACAAAACCCCACCTATTGATTTACAATTTCACTTTTAAATAAACTTGTTTGTGCTCAACCCATTTTTATGTTGCTGAGACATAACTGAGATAAAATCCCAGTGATATGAGAAAGGCCAGCTGATGGAAGACTGACCTGAAGACCTGGACCCTCACATTTCACAAAAAGGATCTCAAACGCCACACCTTGAAGTCGCACTCCAACTATATTTTTTCGACTGAAAATGCACAATTTGAAATTTACCTCTGAGCTGTGGGCTGGGATTTTGGCGCAGAAGTTAGCATCACTAATTTCCCAGCGTGCCTTTGTTTACACTTTCTCCCTCTGGTGACATGTACCTCATAAGCCCAGGCTAACATTAGCATAGCAAAAAAAAAACACGAAAAATATCAAAGCTATCCAGCCGCACAGATCTGAGCCAGACGGCAGTTCAGATGAGGAAAATAAAGACATTAATGGATCTATTTGTTTTCAAGTGGAGGATTTAGAATTGAAATGGAGACTTTGGCCCACACGACTTTAGATTGAAAAGCTCAAGTTTAAGATGCAAACAGTAAAAAACTGTTTTCATCGGAGTCTGTCTTGAAGCATAAAGACAGGTCAGTAAACACTTCTTTTACTTCAACCCGTTAATTTAACCGGTAATACTTCTGTAAAGACTTACATTAATCCAGGATGGCTCCATGGCACAAAAGTTTTAAAAAGGGTCAGCTGGACTTAAAAGATGACTCTTAAAAACTGTTTCTGCCATGAAATTGTTGTGTATTGAGGCCTTAAATTAGCTCACAGAACAACAAAGCTGGCTTTGTTCATCTAGACTCCAATTAACTCAGTCATCATGACCTGATTGTACATGAGCAGGTCAAGAGACAAACTCCTGTTCTTGGTCTTTGTCGAATGATCAATACAAAATTGAAACTCTAAGTTAAGATATTTACTTTTTGAATATACATTAAAAAAGTTCATTTTAATTTGTACTAAACATCGAAGCTGCAAACAGATGTTCTCTATGTGAAAAACAAAGTCTTTGTTCTTCCAAGCTCTGCATCATTTGCTAAATTACCCTGATAAGACATCGATACAGACTGAAACAATATTTGGAAAATAAGAGCCTTCGTGGTTGATTTAAATTTAAATATGCAGTTTTTACACTTGTAAAAGATTAACATGACACAATATTCAATAGAGCTACACTGTCTTCAGAGGTGACTTTAATCTTGGAAAGGGCAAGTCTTTCAAATCATAAAACATTGCTTCACTTTAAATGTCAGAATATAAACGCTTATACTGACATGTTAACTGTGTGATATGCTTTGTGTTTCAGAAGCTAGGACTGCTGCCAGTAATCGAGACATTCAATTGAGAACAGAAAGTCAGAGTAACTTCAGATGAGAGGCCTTGTAAGCATCACTTGAAATATCTGTTCAACTGTAATCTTCATTTTTAGCTATAAAATACATTTTTAAAATGATTTAGGCATTTTTTTTTATTCTTCAGAGCCACAATCTCTAAATCATCTGCTTTTTGAGGAGATATTAAGTGCTGCCACATTGTGATCCTCTGCACAGATTAAGAAAAATTGAAAAAGCCATGTAGTAACCTTTCAAATCTTCATTTATAAAGCACTTTTCATTGTAAAAACATATTAGATTTAAACTCATGTGACACTATGGATTTTAGGATTTAATCTCAAGTTGTACTGATAAATCTGTCAGAGATTAAAAGCAAACAATTTTCCACATGACCTCCTTGACCACTGACATGCCGAACAGCAGCGGCATCTTTGTTATTGTGACCCATTTTTCCTTTCATTTGTGTGTCTGCATTTTGTAACCAATCTTGTAATCATTTTTTGTTTGCAGTATGTTGGAATGAAGCTCTAACAACATTGAAAAACACACAGTGATGTTAAAACATGTTACAGGAATGCAGACCTGCCCAACTAAGAATAAGCAACCGATGATAAAACAGGTAGCCAAAATAAAATACTATTCCCAGCTTAGTGAGTATATTTAGCTTCTTTTCAGACTCCATAGTAACTCTGTCAGAAACATGTCAAGCATCAAATTGAGTTTTACTGGAGAGGTTTTGAACATTGGACTTAAAGGACTTATCAATTTGTCTCTTTTGGATGAGCAGCAGCGGGTGCTGTTATGATTCCCTCCCACATCCCTGTAGCTTTTATAGTCCATCAATATCACAGCCAAAGATTGTCAGTTGCCACATTGTCACCAAACAGTCAATGGAAAGACACAGAAAGTTGTAAACTCGTGGCAACACCAAGTCAAATTTTTAAAGGAGACTATGGTTTGGTCAAGCCCACTGATTGGTGTGATCCTCTATATAATCTTTATTATTGTAATAAATCCTTATATTCATTGTATGACTTTTTTCATACTTTTGCTGATTTTAATCTTCTCCTAAATAAAAGACCATGCTGCGGCAAAACTCAAACTTAAGACTTAGTCACTTATATGGGGATTAAGGCTTACAGGTGCTGTGGGGTTTTTATATTGCTCAGGCCCATGGAAGGTCGTAGAGGAGCGGCCACATCTTAGGGGGAGCGCAGGTGGGTCTTCCCTTGAGCCTCATACGGCCATCTCAAGGGATGTTGTTGAAAATGGAATGTTTGATAGTCAAGCACGTGGTAAGTATCATGAAGTATTCGCAAGGCTAATGTAAGGTGCACACACTTATGGCGTACGGGTAATGATGTCATACGGTGCCCTTACGCCATACTCTGGTGGTTTGTAGGGGGCAAGTACTGGCACCTTGATGACACTTCTTGAATGCCACATGCACATGATACACCAGAGCTCATAGGAAGCTCTTAGGATGCCCATACAAACTACGCTCTGGTTGTCTAATTTAATAACAGTGAGGCTGCATGCAAGGAAACCACACTCATCATGTGAACAGCACTAATCGGTCCTACGCAAAATTAGCAGAATTTGGAGAGAAGTCCAAAAACAAAAAAATCCATACAACATGCTAGCGTCTAACCTATTTCACCCTTACTTACCATTGCATGTTGTAGACATGCTAATAGGACCTGTCACTCACAGCATGCTCATAGTAAAGAATGTGTATGAAGATTTTGAATCTACTGGCTCATTCAGCAGTCTACAACCTTGCTATTCTATGCGTGTCATTTGTGTGCCTCATTCTGGTTTGTCTGTAACTAGCCATAAGGGCAAATGTGACTAAGGTTTCGGAATGTTGTCAATTTTGCCTATAGCAGGAACGGAATAATTTGAAGGCTTCTCCAACCTTCACATTCCCACAGACAACCCCCACCTCCACTGCCTTTGACCTTTACGTCATGCCTGGTTTGTCTGAAGACATTCTTGCTTGTTGGAGACGTGTTTTTCGACCTTTAGTCCGGCTGACTGGAGCTGTAACAACCACTTTTTGTGGGACAACATCAACTTTCTTTAAATCATCTGAGCTTAAAGATCTTTCATGGAAAACATGTAGTCTTAATTAATTTTGTCAGTGTTTCTTTGTTGTTGCACTGTTGTTTTACTGTGATAACAGATTTCTAAATTGATGGAGACTGTTTATCATTTTATGGTCTGCTTGGCGTCAGTCACCTAAGACACAAAGGGCAGAAATGGCTATAAAAAGAAAAATCTCTTGAGTGATGGGTTTCAGTGTGTAAATTCTCATAAACTAGATTTCCAGTGAAGTCAAATTAGCACTTGGGATTTTATTGTTTTTTTATTAAGATTTCCCCTAAAAGTAAATGAAATAGCCTCCTGCAATTACAGTCTTATTGTATTTCTGTTTTAATTTATTTTCTTGATTAGCTACTCAAATTTTCTGAGACAAATTGCTTTCAAATTATGTTGCTTGGACTTCAGCAAAAAAAGTAAAACTGATGGGAAAAAGTTTGAAAGAAAGAGAAAAGAAATGTAAAAAGTTGTAGTAATTAGTCCTGCCAATCCACACTTCCAGTTGTAATGTTATTATTATTATTGTCAAACGGCGTTCTTACCAAGCGCCTTCTTTCCTCTTCGACAGTGTTCAGCAGTTGGGAGAACTCTTTGAATGATTGTGCTGAAAAAACAAGAAAGCTCATTTAAAAAAAATCTCAATGTTTGGTCAAGAAAATGCCCTAAAATGTATATTTCACACTGAATGCAAACAATGAGCCCCTGTGCATTACGTAAACAGACGATATTTAGGGAGAGACTAAACAGTCCCACAGCTGTTAAAGATCAGATGTTCCACGCTCCCCACAACCCCAGTAGCATGGCGCTGAAATGCTTTGTTGCTTTGCAGCTTTAGACCCTTCAGTGAAGCACATTTAAAAAAGCAATAAACGACTGCTGCTGCCCAATTTAAACTAAGGCTTCCAGTAAGAAACAATATTTCAGCTGAATTGTTTCCACTGATTACTTCCCTTAATTTCTTCCCCTTGCTAGGCTTTACAATATACTGAGAGATGGATGTGGTAGTAATGTTTGCACCATCTGGGCTGGTCTTTAGAAGCATATATTACTTTCTGCATGGCCAGATGAATCCTGCATTTGACTCATCCTACCTTATCTGCTAGAGAACTCTGCCTTGATGGATTCACAGCTTCATTAAAAAGAAGGCCAGACACAATTTGGCCTCCGTTGGTCAGCCCCTGTGTCACCCTGTGTCTCGCCATTTAGCAGTGGTGGAGCTGCTGCTTGCCAACACAGTAACATCATTATCAGCACTGACAGCCTGGCATGGAGACCCATGCATCATCTTAGACACTCTGGTCCATTTACACACCTAAAGCTTTTTAAAAAAAACAGAGAACAATGACTTTGTGCCAGTGATCCTGCAGGCGGGCTGGCCTTCTATTAACGCTACCAGCCCCTTTATCAACAGTCCAAAACTCTCAGGGGGTGAAGGGCACAGCAGGAGGCGATGATGGGACAAGATTAGAAAGAAAATGGGAGTCAAAGTGGGGTTACAGCTTGCATATAATTCACTGGTAAATGGAGAAGAGGCCATAGAGGAGATGAATCAGCAGATGAAATTGAGATTTTGGCTTCAGTAAGAGGAAAAAGAAGTTAGACAGAAATAAAGATATTTTCTGCATTACTACACTTGTCATTGCTAACATTAAATGTTGTATATCTTTGATCAATTTAAGCTTCACCACTTCTGTTTAATGGTTAACTCCTTGGTTTAAACCAGTTGTGAGACCTAACAAAAGGCTCTGAGTGGAACTGACCTTCCAACGGTGGGTCTTCTTAACTTCTCTGAAATTTAAATCTCTACAGCAGCATCAATCTTTTGGCCCGATTGATTCCTAGATAACTGACATGGAATGTGAATGTCACTGCAAGAAGTCAGAGGTAAATCGATAAAAGGTCAGGTGAACCTGTCTGGCAGCACACACAGGACTCCAGTGTTATGTGAGAAGGCTGGGAGCATCAAAGTGAACTGTACCGATACTGCATCAGGATGGTGGGTGGCATTCACTCGAAGGTCTAGCTGTGTCAGTCAGAAAGCTCAGTTTCATTGATGACTAGATTGATTTCAACAGGCTGTTTCATTTTTCCTCTCTAATAGTTATCATGGCCTTTTCTTGCTGAGATGGTGGGTGAACACCATCTCAGCAAGGAGTCAAAGAAGAGAGTAGTTTAACTGACTCTTGGTCCAGTTTTTTAATAAAACATTTTCCAATGTTCTTGCACAGTGTTAGATAATTATACAGCCATGAGAAAAAATATACTGGTTTTTGATACAGAAATGTTTGAATACAATTAAAATGCTTAATACAATCTCTGGCGCACAACAATTATCTTTTTAAAAAAATTCTTATTTAATTAACCTAAAAAGTGAGTATTTTGAAGAAATATTGGCAATGCTAAGTAGATCTTTGATGTTTTTCATTAGATTTGAAAAAAAATAAACTGAAGACTGTCAAATTTAATTCAATTTATTTAAGTACAAAAGAGCAAAAGAAACACTCAAACGATACATCTCTAATTTCAGCTATTTTACTCTTTATGATAGCAAAGTTAAGAGTCTAGGGGTGTATTCAGACTAGACACATTTGGTTCATTTAAATGGAAGCAGAGTTCATTTACCCCAATAATCTGGAACAAGTTTTCAGTCTGAATACACCCAAGCAAACCCTGGTGTGGGACCAGGAACTGCTCTCAGACCCATCTTTCGAGGTGGTCTCAGTTTGTTTCCAATTGAACTGGGCTTCAGTTCGCTCTGAGATTTCGCAGTTTGAATACAGCTCACTCCGGAGAGGAATAACTGGACCAAAACGATCATGCACCATCATGAAGTAACATTGTCATCTGCATTGTAAAAGCTGCAGTAAAGTTGCTGTGAAAATGTAAAGTTGACAAAAGTTGAATGCGTGATTAACACTGATTTTATAATGGGCCAGAGAACAAGAACATTGCCTCAAACTGAAATGTGTTTGGTTCTAATGATACTTGGCTTTGGATCTGGATTGTTCCATTAGGCATAATCACCAACTACACTCATGGCAGCTATACAGTCACCGCAGCTTTGTCAGAAAAAAGGGGACTCTTCATTTAGCATTCTGAGGAAAATCCAGTCTCATGAAGACGAGGCTGATATGGGGTACGGCCCTCACAGATGGCTGGTAATTCAGCAGTCCACAGCTCAGCTCAGAGGAAAGAATTTAAGCTGGAGATAATGAGTGCAGTGGAAAACAAGAAGAGAAAGATGAGGCCAAGCTGGCCGTCCGGCCCATTAGAGCCAGCGCGGCCCTCTTCACGGCTGCTTTCATATCCCTGTTGGAGTCTACAAGCCTTCCACCTCCATTAATCTCTGACACGGATCACAATTAGTCCCTTTGATCTCTTCCAGACTTGAAGAGAAAAAGAGCAAGCATCATAAGCAAATCAATTGCATTAATTATACATGCACGGACACAACAGACATCTACAAGATCTTTAAGCCTACTCAGAATTGAATTCTGATGAATGACTGATGAGGGCGGCTCACTTTCTTAACCAACCACCTTCTCAGTTTGAAAATTCCTCTAACTTCACTTTGTGAAAACATAAATCCTGTAGCTTCATAGTTTGTCTTCTGCCCTATTGGGGTTATTGGGATGTGAAGATATACCTACACTAGTTTTACTGATGATGCATGGCGCATCCCTCTGTGGATGCAAATCTAATTTAACCTAATCCTCTATGTGGCAAACATCATGGCAGCATGCTAGTGTCTGCAGAGGATAAAGCTGTGTAGGTAGAAAACTAAGTACAATTGACATATAAGAGCAAAGCAACCCCTTTCACCAGCTACAGTGTCGTTTGGGAAAATAACCTTTTAATAACCTTTTAATACCGGAGCTTTAGCTCCAGTGTTGACATTCTTTCTACAACTGGAACTCTTCAACTATTTACGCAATAAACTTAATTCTAGCAAATGCTGAAGCAGAGAAAAGGAGTCTTGCACTGATATGCAAAACTTTACAGTAGTGAAGGGCTTACGCAATTAGCATACTGTATAGCTTCCAATTGTGGCATGTCTCTAATTGACGCCCGTCTCCAATAAACACTCGGTCTAACAGGTGCTCGTTAGTGTTAAATGCCAGTCTCTAAAATAAAGATCCGCTCATCTTCCCCCGATCATAGACAGTGATGCAGACGCAAAGTGTATGTGGAAATTTGCAATTTTTAAATACATTTTATATACCCCTTTGCTTCACCTGAAAATAGCCTACTAGTGGGGCTAATTGACAGGTGATGGTCAAATCTAAAAGCAACAGCTGTTTATTTCTCAATAGAAGTCTATGGGATTTTAGCTTTCTTGGAGCTAGAGGGTACTTCCTGCTTATAACACAAAGGGGAGAGGGGTCACTCAGTTCAGTTCTCATATACAGTCAATGCCCTGGACCACATCCAGTGGTAACAAAAGATCTGTGTATGAGGGTGTGTGTATGTGTTTGTGTGTGTGGGGGGGTCACCCAATGACATAAAAAAGTGTTATTTTATTATTTAAACACAATTAAACAAAGACTTAAAAACTGCATTTGTTTTTATATAACCTGATTTAGATATGAAATATGAAATTTTCAATTTTTAACACACAAGGAAGATAACTTTCTAGTTTGATCCTGATCCCAGCAGAGTGGTCTGATGGCATCAAAAAAAGCTTTGATCACTTTAAAATGCAACAAAGACTTTCTAATAACATCAAGACGTTTCATTAGTGAAATGCCTCTGGGAGGTGGTGTTAAGTATAAGATTAACTCAGAGGATTTGGGTGGGGAAACAGCACACACAAATGTCAAACAGAGTTCATAAGTAACTCCACTCTTAAAAGCCTTTTCTTTACCCGGTATCTATTCTAAAATCCTGTCACTTGTTTTGTTATGGTTTAGCAGATAACAAATGACTCTGTTAGAGTTAACCATTTAAAATTACTTGAACTTTGCACTTGTATTTGGTTTGGAACATGAAAAACTACACGATTAAGGGTTATGTCTTAAAACTCTTCTAAGATAGGACGAAAAGTTTAAGGTTTGCAGCGTTTATGTTAAAATTAGGAGTTAAATGTACTTGCAAATCCTCTGTTAATGTTAGGTTTAAAAAAAAAAAAATCAGGTTTGAGAACAATTATATTTCCACAAGGACAACTTACCAATGTTCACCTCATCATCTGTCTCTGCATCACCGATGCATTCAAACTGGAACTCCTGTAAAGACTGGGAGAACTTCTGGACGGCTGCAGAAAGACCTGAATGGATTAAGCAGGAAAAAGGCACATTGTAAATGAACCAAAAAAAAAAACCAACAAATTGATAGAATTACAATATATGCAAGATTGTCATGAAGTAGTTTTAAGGCAACCCCTGAGTCTACCACACACTAAGTAAGGGTGAACATAACCTTCCTATTACGCATTCAGCTCTGCATTTAGAACAGTTTAAAACTGGAAGGTATGTAGTGTTTGTTGAAGGCATCGGAATGCCAACACATTTTCTCTATTTTTGTTCACAACAAAAGGCTAGCAATGTTTAGGCAGAAGAGAAAGGGAGACATCTGCTTTGTTGTGAATTTTAATAAGTGACCACGGCTGTTTTATGCACAGGACCCAACGGCATATGGCTTGGGAATGACAGTAAAGCAAAAATGAAAATTCACAAAGAGACAAAACATCATATAGCAGGGTGGCCAACAACATGCTGTCATGGTGCCCAAACTAATCTCGGGCAGAAAATGGGAAGACTCCAAGCAGTACTAGCTGAAAACCATAAAATTTATGAAAAAAACTAACTAATTTCCGCAGCATTTATAAGCACTGCGGTGACGTGGTGAACAGCACATATGAGGCTCTTGTGCAGTCCCCAGGATTTGAGGTGTTGGAAACATTTTAAAAACAGACAGTGTACTTGCACCTGCCCTTACTTCACCTTTACGTGTTGTACAAATCTTCGCTACAAACTGTCATTTGCAGCATGCCCACAGAAAAATTGTGCATGAACATTTTCGCTCTATCAATTGGTCTTGTTATTTCATGCATTCTTCACCTGCAGACAGCCTGTATCCACCCGTTAGGGCAAATGTTTAATTGTTTGATTAAATATACATTTTTAAATGAGATGAAGATCAGAGTTTACCATTTAATAGAAATTGCAGATTTTATAATAAGAAAGGAGTTTGCAAAATCCCTGCTGAGATTTGTTATTCTAGTAATAGGAGAGCTGCAAGGATACGCATAAGCTGTTTTAACGATGACCTAATGTCTGAACATCAAGGAGCGCAGTCACCCACATAAGTGAGCCAAGAATGAAAAAGGTGCTGTTGCTGCTACAGCATTCCAAAACTGAAGGGAAACTAACACATAATTTGCGGCGTGCAGTTTCACGTAAGTTCTCAAGAGATTCCTCCATTTTTCTCTCTCATGAACTGTCTGTTCAACACAATTGGAGACAAATGTGGAATTCAGTTTTGTATTTCTGCATTTCACAGTAAAAATCCATCTGTGGATGGTTGGTTTGAAAAGGTTTCCAAAGGAGGATATAAAAACTATGTGTTTAGATTTAGTCTCTTAAGAAGCCAAGAAATAAATATGTGTGGCTATCAACTGATATAAGAAGAAAGCGATAGCAGAAATCAAATTCTATCTCCCCCTTTGTACCATGAGTTATCCACCTGGTGGTAATCGGTATAGTCCATTGTGAGGACTGTGTCTCCTGTAGTGTCCTATGGAGGGTGCTTTGGTAGTATGGGGTCCAGAGAGCCTTACTGAGAGCTGTCCAATCTCTGTATGACCGGAGCAGGAGCATGGTTTGCATAGCTGGCAGTGAGTCAGACCTGCAGGGCTATTCTTTATCACCGGTTCTGTTCCGTCTTTATGGACAGAATTTCTAGGCGCAGCCAGAGGCCGGAGGGGGGCTGGTTTTGAAACTACAGGATTTCCTCTGTGCTCTTGGCTGGCCTGGAAACGCCTCGGGGTCTTCCCAGAGGAGCAGGGGGGGAGTGGCCGAGGAGGGGAAACCCGGGGCATCTTTGCTTAGACTGCTACCCCTGCGACCCGGTCCCAGATGAGCGGAAGAAGATTGATGGATGGATGTTTCTTGGTTTTTTCAAAATAACAGCCAGTATTTTAAAATGTGAAAATTCCTTCTCAAAAGATCCTTGATACTAAGTAACCTGACCTATTTTTTTATTTATTAAGAATAAACTGATTTGGTGTGAAATTCTGTACCAAGCAACAAAAAAATGTAAGCAGCATCTACCTCGAGACAGTGAGATTTTAAAATGGATTCCACTGATGGGACATTAAAAATTTTGAAAAAATGTCTTTATTTGGTTTTCAGCACCAGCATGTGGATTTTCTGTATTAATCCCTCCAACCGTTTTCTATTGTTCTTAACATATATTCCCTGATATAAATCTTTTGACTTCCCCTTCAGGTTTTTTTTTTTCCCATAGCCAAAGACAAAATCAAGCATCCTATTAAAGCCCTTAGAGATGAGATGTGCAAGTTTAACTAATGTAGAAAGGGAAGTTTATGAACACAAACATGTTTCAAAATACAACTTGGCATTCAACTATTGAATTGTTTTTAATTTAGAGCCCATTTAAAGTAAATAATCATATTAAAAAAAAGTTTTACTCAACCAGTTTTGAATAAAATGACTGTTCAATTATATTTAAGCTACTGTTTCTGTGCAGAGTTTTTTAACACGTAATGTTTCTAAAATATTCATGTATCTTGCTTTAATTTTTGTTGCCTTTTTCTTAAGTTATTTTTAAAAAATAAATATTTTGTCTTCTACATTGAAGACCTAAAAATCTGTCTAAAAGGAAATAATTTTCAAGTATTCTTTTTTTTATGATACTATAGGCATAAATCACAAAAACATTGACACAACGAAGATCTGATACAAGCTTTACTTTACAAGTTCTGCAGCAAAGCCTGACCTGTGCCCCCATCCTGCTGCTGGAGCCACAGGTAGCAGGACTTGAAAGCAGCACAGTTGCTTTTCCCTTCTCTTGTAATGGGTATTATGCACACAGTTTAGCACCTTTGACTTTTCAACAGTGAGTCACAAATGCCCATGAGCAATTGCACATTGTTTGTGCTGATGATTGTTGAACAGCCACTTAAGGATTGGAAGAGCTTTAACCATCTAGTGTTTTGTAAGAGCAACAAAGAACCAAGTTATCATTTTCTGCACACTCCTTACTTTAAACACCATTTCCATTTGGAAACACGGAATAAAACCAAATATGGAAAACCAGGCGTTAAATTTGTTGGTAATAACCAAGTTTTTACTATTCTGAAACAATAAAGCCTGAGTAATAATTCAACTTGGTTTAAATTATAAAACTGAAGTGAAACCTTTAATGAGAAAACACTTTAAATTAAATATCAAAGCATAAAAACTATGCATCTAAACTCTATCTAGAGTTTTTCTGAAAGAAATGAGAGGATGAATAACAAAAAGAGGGTTCAATCAGAGAAAGCGGTGTATACTTGTACAGAGCTTTTCTACCTTCCTTCAAGGCCTAAAGCACTTCATGCTACGTTCACACTGGGCATGTGCGTCGTGTTCTAGAACATGCTAAATGGGCATTTTTGAATGAGCTTTTAGCATACAGTGTTCACACAGGTCTGCCGCTACCCAATTGTAGCGCATGTACTTACAGTTGGAAGAGGCTTGGTGCAAAATGTCATGGCGGTGCGAATCTCGCTCCAGACTTTTTTGTTCACGGCCCTATGCTGATATATATTATAGACATGGTGTCATATAATTCCGGAAAGCCCAAACTGCAATTACTTTTACCTTAGTGATCAATTTTCAAAAAGTTTGGCATTTCCGTGTTTAGGAACAGACACTGCATATGCTACCAAAAGTGTGTCCATGATTGGTCAGAGTTCAACTGGTTTAATTTTCAGTGCACATTTAATTGTGTGTTCAGTTCAAAACTGCAACTTTTTCATGTGTTTTAAACTTCTATTTGATGTTAGTATCGAGATCAACAAAGGCACAGCACATAACGAAGGTCCATTTATTCCACATCCTTATGCATTTCTGTCTTCATTCAGTCTTATATCATCAGCCAGATACTTCAGAAAAGCATGCATCTTTATGAGAAAATACTTTCTCACATAAATGTACGCATGGATCCCATTTTGAACAGAAAATACTGTTGAGTTCATATGATTAAATGTTAAAATATTCTATGTGAAAAATGGAGAAAAACGTTTTTGATTGTAGTTTTCTGCTTAATATGGTAATTCCCAGCACACTAAAGAGCTTCTGTTTAATTTCCTAATTGTGTCTTGTTATGAAGTACTTCTAATAGAATAAGGTATGAAATATAACCTTATCTCATCGAACATGTTCACTGACTGAAAGCAAAAAAATACAAAGAAATAAAGCCTAATTTTAGTATAAAAGTGTAAGACAGATTCCTACAGGAAAACATTTGCATTCTAATGCCAGATAAAACTGTTCTTTTATTAAAGGATTTTCTTTGGAAAGAAAAACTTTCAAGAGGAAGCTGGCACGATTGTTGAAACTGAAATGGATTATCTTGACTGTCCACAAAAGTTCCAGTGAGCCAAACTTTTCTAGAGGATGCATTGTGTCATTGATGTGCACCCACCATAAGCTGCACATTTGAGATCAATACAGAAAGTGCAGTTGTGTAGCTGTCCTCATGGGACCATCAATATTTGATGATCTTTTAGCTCTGAAGATCTGGCAGGCTCCTCCCTTCCACAAAACAAACCTGTGCTGCAGTCAGAATGAACATACTGCTGCAACTCAACCACCAAACCCAAAAAAATCAACCGACAAAAAGCAAAAGTTCAAAGCAGTATTTTGTTTTTGCTAGTATACTAGTGGTATGTTTTTTGCAAAGAATAATTACCATTTCAAAAGACGCTTTTGCTAAAAGAAGGTTTGAAACAGTCCAAATATATTTGTTTATTTAGGTTTTATCTGAGAAAAAAAAAATCGCTTCCATTTTTTCTGAAAAATACAAAAATAAAATGTTAACATTCAGGATATGAACTTTAGACAAAATGTCCAAAAATTCCACATGGCTGAAACTTTTCCTAAAAGTCCTACAAACACCCATTGATTCTTGTTTAACATGAGTTGGGGTTTTTGGCCATTTCTCCAACCATATTGGTAAGAACAACAGAAGAACAAAAACATCAAATTAGACTTCTAAAAGTTGTATTTTTGATTTTAAGCTTTAATTTCTTATTTCCAGGATTAATCAGATTCTTATTTTTACCTTAATAACTGCTTTCTTGTAAACATCTATGTCAAGTTTAAGCAAAAGTTCTATTTTGTGGTCACACATCAGTGTGTAAACTTGTGTACAGATTCGACTGATCCTCTGGCAGTGTGATGCTCAACACTTAAAGATGCACCCTAAACCCTATTGTTTAGTGTGATGCGCATAAGCTTTTTCTCATGTTTGATAGTTTTTGGTAAGAATGAAGCCATTGCCAGAGAGGCAAGGATGCTCAGGAAACAGAAAAACAAATTACATGGACTAGAAATGGAAATGCATGGATCAAAGAACAAGAAGGAACAAGGGATAAGATCATTAAGGAATTAAGGGAGTTGGAAAAATCTAGGGAACAATGATCAACCATAAAGTAAATGCACATGAGAAAAAAAACAACAACAAATGATTAAACATCAAAAGAATTGATTGTTAAAAATAAGAAAGTTATCCCAATTATCCCAACTTGACAGGAGACTGAAGCTCATTATGAGGCAGTCGCTTTTTCAAACAAGTTTAGATATAATTTTCATTTTTTAAATGCTGGAGTTAAAAAATGTTTGGTAATAATTCTTTTTAACCAAAAAATAATGAACAGTTGTAGAGTTAGGCACTTAGGTACAATTCTGAAAAAAATAATAGAGACACAGTAGTATGAGTCATTGCTTCTGTTTTTCTTTGTTTTGATTCATCACAGTGGGACGACTGAAGCTATCAAGGATGGTGGATTGGCCATTTGTAGAACAGCATTACTGAAAGCGTTCCAGCAACCGTCAGGCTTGTTTGTCCCACCCATTTTTGGAATGATCCAGTTTGGTGATGCCATATTTGGTAGAAAAGGCAACAACTATGGAGTGGAAAAACTAGAAGCAATACATACCAATGGATGAGGTCACACATCTTCTGTATATCTATATACAATCATACTGTCAAAATATACTGTTTCCAGGGAGTTCTAAGTCTTTGGAGGAATCCTGACCTTTTGCCCGAACTACCTTATCTAAATTTCTATCAATATGGAAGAGCAGCAACTTAATCCTGAGTTCCTTCAACATTAAAAAGGACAAGCATGCTCAAAAGTTGCAATCACATTTTTTTTTTTACCTTTACCAAGAAAATCCTGACCATATGTGAGCACTGGAATTAATATTGCCTCAGGTCTTAACCCAAAAGCTTCCATTCAATTATCAATTTGCAGCTTCATTTCAAGTCTTTTTGAAAGCAATGCCTCTCATACTAGGATCCTCAACATGCTGCAAACATTTATTTTAGCGTCCAAAGTGTGAAACTCAACCTATTAAAATAGACAAATCCATTTATGTATGTGGCCTCTGTCTGGAACAAAGATTGT
This sequence comes from Adrianichthys oophorus, assembly GCA_036245035.1. Classification (NCBI taxonomy): domain Eukaryota; kingdom Metazoa; phylum Chordata; class Actinopteri; order Beloniformes; family Adrianichthyidae; genus Adrianichthys; species Adrianichthys oophorus. The sequence goes on along the minus strand of BSAI01000072.1, from coordinate 6,097,514 downwards.
ACAAAAAAGGGATTGTGCCTTTTTTTTTTTTAAATATATACCTATACTCTTATCTCTTACTGTTACAACTGTGCAAAGTAAGTTCATGAAACATGTACCCAAAATTAATAAAATCAATAACAAGGTGCAAGGTAACATGCTGGAACAGTTTGGAATATTTTTTTTGTTTATGAATTATCAACTCATTTTTGGTTTGAACAGAATATTGGGTTTGGCCTCTGTTCTTTAATTGCTATAGCAGAAAATGTTACTCAAGCGTTCCGAAAGGAACCGCCTCGCTTAAAATGATCATAGCGCCGAGGAACAAAGATAAATGTTGAAAGAACCATGATAAATAAAGATGAATAGATGACTGTGCTTTATAACCTTGGGTAGCTACAGCACACATACAGTAAGACTTCTGGTAAATTTAAGTTATATTGAGAACAAAGCAGAAAAATAATTGTTTGATTTGTAAGGGAGTGCTTTTTGTATTTGCACAACAATAGGACAATATCCCGTGACAAATGTTTAAAGCAAATCAAATTCTGATAAATGAAATGATTAGGAGAATCCATAATCACATTAAAATCTGACTGAGGAGCTTTGTGACCAAAAAGCGCATAAATTTGTTTTATAATAACTGCAACAATGGAGCTTTAGAGGCAATGCGTCATAACATATGCAGTAACTTTACACATTAGTGTCTGTTCTTGGAAAAAAATAAGGACAAAAATACAGAATGAAAGGATAAACTGTGTCTTCACAATGTGCAAAAGTTTGAGAAGGGACTGTAGAACACAACATTTGAAAAGAAATGAAACAAGTAAGAAGACAAATGCAGAATAAAGAAATGCAATGAAAAACATTGAACATACAGAGGTATTTATACAAGATTTGGTGTAGTTCTCTTAAAAAGAATACCTAGTTTTATGCTCAGGATACGTTTTACCATGTATTACATTTGGAAAGACTCATGTTTGACCTACAGCAATGATTATTCCTATAACTTTTGTACATGTTTTTATAAAAAAGTAGAGCTCTAGTGCTGTCTGGCTGGTCAAAGGATATTAGTACGCAGATGAAGATATGAGAATAGGTTGTAGCTGTCAATCACCGCACAGCAAACTCCTCTCCCCAGGTATAACTTTATCTCATCTCCAAGGCAATGACATAGTAACTAATTTTCATCAGCCTACAGCCCCAGACAAAAGACACGCCGAAGCTTTGAAGCTTCAGGAAGATCTGAAGGCTTCTTACAAGAGGAAGTGGTAAAAACTGATATCTGTTGGGTCATGAACTATCAAATTTAAATGTCAAGACAGAGAGAGAATCCAAAAGCAGCAAAGGTAGCATCTTTCTAGAAAGTTTACTTCAGTTTATTTCACATTTCTTTAGAAGCATAGTTGCCATTTTGTCCTTCTAAACAATGTTTTACATAGTCACCACTGGCTAATGTCTATAAAGGCTTCTATTCTTCCCAGAGAAATCATACTTTAATGTTTACACTTGGACAACCTTGCAACCTTTCTTATCTGCAGAACTCTTAAAAAGCTGGATTGAAGCCTCTTTGTACAAACGGGCACACTTTCACAGTTTTAATATCTGCTAAGCTGCACTCTCCTTCACTGAGCTCTGAACCAAACTGCAACTTGTTCAATTTACTTCAAATTCTCAAAAAAATTAATTACAAGAAATATATTTTTTTTTTTAAACAGGAATGTTATACTAATATCAAACTACTGTTGATATAATTTTAAAGAAAAATTCAGTAAAATGGGACACTACAACATTCCCCCAAAAAATTGAAATGCAAAGATAACTTTGTTAAGAGATAAGACTTTAATTAGCCCACTGACAGTATGGCTTATTGAGAGCCAAGATGGAAAAGGGCAAGGAATGCATAGCATTATAATTACTCTGACATCTATAACCAAGTAGCTACAATTAGCAGGCAAATATGAGCATATGTCAAATATGACCTTTACTACAAAATCCCCATGAAAAAAAAAACCTAAGTCCTCACAAAAGTTCGAAATGAAAAGTTTGCAAACAAAAAAAAACATGAGCTTGATATAATTTTTTTCTAATATTGAGGGCTAGTGTTGGAATGTACATAAACTGTAAATTGTATACATTTTATGACAAAAGTAGTAGCAGAAATAGCACTTGAATGTATTTGGGTGAATGAGTTAAACTTGAGCTAAACAAAAAAACATAACAAATGGGTGGTTGAAAAAAGATCCACACATAAACTAACTTTTTCATTAACTGTTTGGTATTCTGGTTATTTGTTCGGTCTGTGAAGTTTTTTGTTTTTAAATTATCACAGTTTTGATCTTTTTCTCACTTCTTCCCCTCTTTTACATTCCAAAACAAAATTCTGTCAAGACTTGCTATTTGCAAAAAAAAAAAAAAACCTTTTTTTTTAGCAGAATCAAAAAGTAAGACCCAGACCCTCTTAAAACTGCTACCTCTTCCCCAGTTACTAAGGATACAAGTCCGCATGAACATCCTCAGCTGCTGGAGGAAAGTTTAACGACAAAGCTAAAAATTCAAGCTGACTTTGTTTTCTCATTAAGCCTTTCTACAAAAGTAATAATTTATCTGTCATTAAACTGTTTTGCTCCCACTGCAAACACTCATCAATGATCTCTGTGACTTTCTCCTAGTAGCTCAGTCATGAACTTCTTCAAACTGAACAAACTGAGAATCACAAAGGATATCAACTGAAATACAGTCCACCATCATAAAGCAGCAATTGTGCGATTAATGAAAATCTACCCGACAATCCCTACTAAACAATAATGGTAGAGCAGAAACCAAGCCAGGTTCAGATCTTATTAATAACTTCTCATTTGGAGAGTAAACTTCATTTTTTTTCTGTGATTGCCGACTTTTTTCCGCTCAAATGTCAGGTTTCTCTTTTTGTCTTAAAATCGTTTGTCAAATATTAAATAATTGTGCAATCAGAGCCTCCATAATGAGTCACAAAGAAGAGATGCAGAAAACACGGATCTATGTTTAGAGCACCCTTTTTTTTAATAGCAAAATTTTATAACAGGGTTTCAATACTTGTGTAAAAATATGACTGACAATATATTTCCCCTTTTCCACAAAAACATTGTGAAGTAAAAATAATTTTACTTAAAAGTTTTTAAAAATACTACAAATGTCAGGTTGTCCAAAGTAGTTTGAGATTCTTTATTTTTGCCATCTCCACAGGCTTTTAGAGCAAAGCAGCAAAATATCCCATTTTCTTATGGCATAAACCACAGAGAATGTTGAAAATAAGATTGAACTGCAAATTTTGAGGCTAAACCATCAGCTCTGCACTCACAGCACTTCATTGTTTGACTGACACACTCATTAAAGCACTAATTACTAAGCAACATCCTTGTTAAGGTTTCACTCCTCTGACTATTTCTTTGTTGTTTTTAATGAAATCTTTTAACACAAATTAGTGCGGAGAAGGTCTTTGAACTTTAATTAACTGGCATAAATGTGTTGTAATAAAAAGCGATACTCTGCCTGACAAAGTATTCATCTTTGGCGCTTAACAGCCACATGCTAAGTCTAAGGAAATCAAGGTGTTTTAGTAACAATGTTTGAAAATCCAAAAAAATGATAAAAAGCAAAATTTCTATTCAAGTGAGGTGAACAAAAGTAAACAGACTTTCTTTGGTGGAGGCAGCACAATGCAGTACACCAACACTTAAGTGAGAAAAACTATTGGGTGATCAGTATTTTCAGCAAGACTACAGATTTCTGGTCTTCAAAGAAAAGATTTTCTATACCCCCAGCTTAATAGGAGATGGAGAGATTTCTTTGATGCAATAGTGGGGTGCTTTGTGGCGCTTTGATTCAATTTGGAGGGATTGTAACCAGGGAGCGGCCCTCCAGGTAAGGGTTCTTCCACCTGCGCGCTATCAAGACCGCCCGTCAGTTGCTCAGCAGGGGAGGGTGGGGGTTAGTTTCTGTGTGAAGAGAGCCAGCAGAGGGGAATTTTGCACTCAACAGGCATACATAAAGTTTCCAACTGCAAGGTGGAAAACCTTGTACTTTCGTGTTTGCTGCTGTTGCTGCAGGCAGTAACTTTAACTGGCATGAATTAATGAGTCTGCATGAAACATTGATGGAAGATGTTATCAACAGGGCTGACAAACACTTCCTGTTTATGTTTAGTCCTCTTAAAGCAGCAACTAAGATGAAGGTAATACCATTGTTTAGAGACTAATGTGCCCGGTATTTTTTCCAGCCTAACGAAGCACTTTTGATTGGTCTACAGACAAATTAAATCAATCAGAAAAAAGGATTCTGAGTGTTACAGATAATCAGTGACAAGGAACATGTTTAAAACACCAAAAGCCCCTTTTTTATTGGAGTGGTGTTTAAAAGAATAGAAAATTACAGAGAAACTGTCTGACACTGTCTTTGAAAAGAGTCTGAAACACTACATCCGATTCCAGAGCTCTAGAGAAAACATTAAAGCTATTACCCTCAAAGGTGTAACAAAATGAAAAAAAAAAAAGCCTGACATACCAGCCTCATCCATTTTATCACCCATTCAGAATCCTTTGGATGGAGTAAGAAGACACACAGACAACACATCGCAAGGCACTTCTGACAATAATGAACCTCCATCCATCTAATTTCAATCCTCTTTTCATCCTGTTCGGGCTGTGGGGCAGCTGGAGCTTACCTCTGCTGTCATAGGACAGGTACTTTAGTCTATCACAGAAAAAGAAGTGAACAACCAAGCACGCACTTTGAATGTGTGTCCTGTGGGAAATGAGAGCATCTGTGCGTGTTCCTCATCACTTCTGTTGGTATTCTTCAAAGTGCACACAGAAAGGTAGTTGCTGAGATTCAAATCAGAAACCTCTTTTGCAGTTAGTCACCACAGCACTGTGCTGCCCTCAGGGATGAACTGTCCTTGAATTAAAAAAAAGGAAAAAAAGCCCAAAAAATATGATGCAAAAGTTCAAGTGGAAGTTTGGAGAGATAGCTGGACTTCTTCCTCAAGTTACCTAAAACTTTCCTTTGCACACACAAACTGTGCTAAAGCACCTCTCCTGAATGGCAATATTTCAGCTAGTTCTTTTTATCTCCATTTTTACAGTTGATACTGTCAACAGTAAGATTAGGGTTTGAAAAAAAAAACATTAAGAACTGAAAGCATAATTTGTATGAAAAATTAAATTCACTTGGATTTCTACAAATATTTGTATAATAATAGAGCTACAGACAAAATATTTTTAAAATCTGACAGTAAAAACTATTTAAAAAAATCACATCTATTGATAAATAAGACAAATTAGGTCAATCCAAGCTACAGGTGACACTTATGAGAATTATAAAAAATTTTATATTTTTTTTAATGATGAATTTACTATTCATTCTAAGGTGCATTTGGAGGGCTTTTATGCCAAGACCAATATTTTACTGTGTGATACATTTTCAAGAAATTCACTTATCCCAAAACTGAAGTTTTAGTTATTGGTCCTGAAGACAAGACAGAGAGAGAGAGAGAGAGAGATATGATTTTACCTAAACTCAGTCATTTTAAACCTTCTCACTGTGTGAGAAACTTGGGGGCACTTTTTGAGCTGAATTTTATCCCACATATTTTAAATGTTGTTAAGACAAGCTTTTATCGTATTAAAAAGTATTGCCAGGGTCCGCCCATTCCTCTCTCTTGCCAGCACAGAGGTGCTGATGCATGTTTTTATTTTTAGTAGGTTAGACTATTGTAATGCCCTGGTCTCTAGTTTAACAAAAGAATCTCTTGCTAGCTTACAATTATTGCAGATCTCAGCGGCACAAGTTCTTAGGTCTCCAAGCTATCTCCCAACATTTGAGTTTCCTTTGACTTAGAAAGTGTGAAATACCTGTATTAAAGGCTGACAACCAATAAATTATATTTTAGTTAGGATTAAAAACAAGAATCAGAAGTTTCAATCATTTACATACCAATGTTTTAGTAGAGTTGAATATTATCAAAATTAAAAAAGGTTTTCTGTTACTGCAGTCAGTGAATCAGCCCCTCCCACACCTCAAATGACGACTTACATAAACAACTTCATCAGGTTAAAGCTGAATAATTTGCATTTGAGCATTCAGCTACAGAGAGGAGTAGTTGACTACAAGTGTTGGGGGTAACGGATTACAAAGTAACAAATTACTGTAAATTAATTACTTTTGTCAGTAACGGAGTAACGTAACAAATTACAGTTCAAATTTCTGTAATTAATTACAATTACTGGACTATAGAAACCCTTGTTACCTAGTTACTTTGGTTTTGTAGGCTCTGACATTTTCCCTTGATTAAATGAAATGAAAAGGGAGGTTAATGAAGAAAAAAAAAAAGGGAACAACTGGTGCGTCTACCTGCATGTATCTGCGCGCAGAGTTGGGGATCGATCAAAGTACAGACATGATTCATTGCTGCAGTCACAGTGCTTTCCAAACTGGCTCAAAGATGAGACGAAAAGAGACACTGCAAGGAGTCCTCTCAGGTGTGCAGCAGGTGAGCGTCAGAGCAGAGACCGGCCCCATGTGGTTGATTACGACTGAAGTGCCTTTAAAGCCTCTCTTTAGTCATGAGCGACAAGAGCCGGCTCCTTCCTGGGAGCCATTTTTTCTATAATATTACACCGTCTTACTTTATTTTTTTCTCTAAGCCGCACGTGACTAGTGGTCAATATGAGTTTGCACTCAATGGCCTCTGCGGGGGCGAGGGATGCATAGTTTGGTAGACTTGCAGCAGCACAGAATTGTGCACGAAGGACAGACATAGAGAGAGAGAATGGCGCGACTCATTGTAATGAAATGCATACATTCACCCAGAATGAAAATGGAAACATTTAATAGTTCTTTGTGTTTTGAAAAGACTGGTTTAGTTTTAGATTTGATAGACATGAATATAGACGTGACAGTATTTTCCACATCTAACTTTGAGCAGTAGCATAAACCACATATGATCTTATTTATTTTTGTGTTTCCTTTTTCACACTTGTCAGAATTCAAATGAAGCCAAGGTTATTTTTTTTAAACATAGTTTTTATTTTCTTTTCTTTTATATTTATTTATTTACATTTATTTAACCAAATAAGTCCTTTTGAAGTTAAAAATATCTTTTTCAAAGAAGCTCTGTTGAGTGAAAGACCAGAGGATCTTGTTAGTGCTGAGCTGTTCTTACCTTGAGAATTTTTATGAGTGAAAAAAAAGTAAAGTAAAGAGTAGTGAATTACTTTTCAAATAGGATGAGTAAAGTAATTTAACTACAATTTTGATCCAGTAACTAAGTAAAGTAATCTGTTATTTTTACCCAACACTGTTGACTATTTTGTCAAATTTGTATAAACACATTTTTGAATGCTTAATTTTAAAGCAAGCAATATTTATATAAAAAAGGTAATAAGAATAAAAAACTTAAAATTAAAGCCACATCCGTGTTCATGTGTTAAAATATGAATAATAAATGTATATTATAAATGTAAACATTTCAGACAGAAAAAAGAAGGGAAACATTTTCCCTCTGGCCTGGTTTTCTTCAGTTGGATATTGTCATAAAATTTACCTACTAAAACATTGTGATTAATCGTAATTAATTGTGATTAATCGTGATTAATCACAACCTAAAAGTGTGATTTACCTGATTCTCTTTTTTAAATCATCATCAGCATGAGTTTAAAATCAATTTCTTTGGCATAGGACTCAAATTTTCCCACTCAGCTTGATACAAGGCAGATTGCGGGAGTATAATTTCTAATCCTTTTATCAAAATCAAACAAATCTTGGAGCCTCTTGCAGTTTTTGCATAAACTGTGCTTGTGACTGTAAGCTTCATTCCTAATCAAGTCACATATTTCTGTCCTGAACTCAGTTTCTATTACACGAGTTAAAATTCATTAGAAAAACAGTCAGAGTAGTCACAATATATTATCAAGGATGTAATCCTGGAACATGGAGTTTGCCTGAGTCAAAGTCAGAAATGCACAGACACTGGGAAAGCACATACACAGACCCACACAATGAAGCAGGATTGTCAGGCCAAATGCTATCTGAGGGAGGATGGGGGATGGTTATACAAGCATGTTTACAGGACATTTCCTGTGGCTGTGCCTAGGGACCACCATCCATCCTAAGATAAACAAACACAAGAGTTCCCAAAGCTGAACACTATCATAGAAAAAAAAATGTTTGAGTAAAGAGAAAAGAACTACGTCATCTTTTACCAAAAAAATAACAGCTTCTAATTTCTGCATTATCAGAATGTGCATTATCAGTAACAATTAGTGTGCCCACATTGGCTAAAAAACAAAAGTTACGTAATTTTACTTTGAAACAAACACACACTGCGTGTCAGCTATTCATTACTGCATGTGTCCCAAGAGGAATGCATCACTTTAAAGCCGGTCAACAAGCGTGGACGTCGGATAATGGCAAATCTACCCCATAGGCAGCATTACAATGGCTTTAGGTCTTCTTTGGAAAAATTCATGAGATTTTTTTTTCAACTGCAGGTTCTGGAAATAAAGTTATTTACTGTAGTTGAATGTGTTCACAGTAATAGGGTTTCATTACTTAATTACATTATCTGTCTCCTCACGTTATATTCACATTCCAAGCAGCTGCTTCATTGTTGTATAAATATACAAATTATGCAAGAAGGACAAAAGCGTCACTGAAAGGTGCAGTGTTAGAGTTTTAACTATGGAGGTCCAGAGAAGACAATATGAAATAAATATATATGCCATTAAAATTGTTAAATAAAAGTATAATTAACTATTTAAAATTGTCAATAAATAAATACAATTGGAAATCAATAAATACATATTTTAATACTTTGGCAATAAAATACTAAAATTTGCATTAAAAAGCATGTTAAATTTTCATTATATTTTTCGTTATTTCATTGTCCGGTGTGGGATGAAATAAACACATTGAAAAAAAAATTTATATGAAATTAATGAATAAATGTGTCATTAATTATTTAAAATTGTTATTAAATAAATACATATAAATAAAGACTGGTCGTGAGTTCACCTCCAGACCGAGTCTTACCAAAGACAAAAAAAAAAAAAGGGACCCAATGCCTCCCTGCATGGCACTCAGCATCAAGGGGTTGGACTGAGGAGTTAAACCACCAAATGGTTCCCAAGTGCGGCTGTGACTGCAGCTCACCGCTCCCCCAGGGGACTTTAACAGTCCGTCCACGGGAACGTCTCACTGAGTTTCAGTGCTTTTCTAGCCCGATGTAGGTGGAAATGTCAGGGTCTGCACACTGCAGCCAGGGGGCGAGCACTGCTCCCGGGCTGGACAACCGCCCTGACTCTGTGTGAGGTGCCAGACAAAAACTTAAAAACTTTAATAAATTCCAGAGTTTCATGATATCCGCAGTCCTGCTTTCACATTCTCTCTACGTCGCAAAATAAAATCACAAAGGTCATTGAAGCCACCATGATAATGATAATTTTGTCAACTGCAGCCAGAATCTCATCTGTTAAGTGAATGAGTGCAGTGAAGGTAGATCTATTGGGTCGAAAACCATCCTGGTATTTAAAAAGTAGATTATTTTTTTCAAGAAACACATCCAATATTTGTGTACACCATTTTTTTATGATTTTTGAAAATTGAGAGAGTACGGATACCTGCATATAATTTGTAAATACATGTTCATCATTATATTTAAATATTGGGATTATCTTGGCCACTTTCATTTCTTGATGAAAAATTCCAGTTCTAAAAGAAAGGTTAAAGATATGCGTTAGGGGTCTAACGATGGTCATATCTATTCTGTCACAGTCAGTTGAATTTTTATTCTTGCATTTCCTGACAACTGTTTGGATTTTACATTCTCCATTTTCCTCAATATAAATGGAATTTAAAATTTCCTTTAGACTATTTTGTGAACTGGCACTTTCAATGTGGTTGATGTTTTCCCGACGCTTTAAAATATTGGTTCCAACATTGACAAAAAAAAGAATTAAACTTATGTGCCATTTGAGTTTAATCATTAATACCTTTTCCTTCATGCACAAAATGTTCTGGTATTCTCTTACCTTGAGAATGCCATTTAGTCACTTCATTTAAAGTTTTCCATATATCCTTATTGTTGTACTCATTTTTTTCTAATTTATTTTCATCATCATCTTTTCAGCTTTCCTCATTATTGTTGTTAGTCTGTTTTTATAAGTATTATATTTGACTTCAAGAATGTTTGTTTTGTATTTTACAGGACAAAAATCCAGTAAAAATTCTGTATTTCCTATATATATATATACATTTTTTTTACATGCTTTTTGTAAGCCTGGTGTTATCCAAAGCTTTGTAAAGAAATTTGTTTGGTTTACCTAACTTAAATGAACAATTTTTAGTTTATAGATTGACATAAATTTTAACATATATTTCATATGTCTCATTCACATCTGTTACATACACACTCTCCCAAACTTGATTTAACAAATCCTGTCTAAACAAATTAACTTCCCTTTGAGTTCAAATCCATATCAATTTAGGTGTCTCATCTTTTTGAATATTTTTGATTGGCTGTAATTGACATATAATGAAGATAGGTAGGTGATCACTCAATAATATTCCATTCTGAGCAATATGTTGTATACCATTTAAGAAGATGTTGTCTATTAATGTTGCTTCAGTAGATGTTACTCTAGTGCGCTTTATAATTTGAATAACTTGCAATAAAGACAAAACATCATGAAAAAACTATAGGATTAGAAAGAAGATGTTAAAAAAATGTTTCAGAGCAAGAATGGTAACTGTATTCTGTCAAATAGAATGATTGAGTAATAACTGTCTATTAGTCAATTTGTCTATTACTCAATAGAAGTCTATGGGATTTTGGATTCTAGGAGCCGGCAGGTACTTCCTTTTTGGAACACGAGGGGGGAGGGCTCGCGCTGTCCAGTGACTCTACAGTTTATGGTGGCAGACAATTCTGATGTGCTTTATGCATTCATTATAAAATACTTTGATTAGCTATATCTTTATATTTGAGTATTTTTAATATACTGAACAATAGGTTGGATGGATCTCTGTAATTACTGAGATCTATCTAAGTGTGTATCCATCTAATAGCCATCTACCTCAATATCAATCTAATTTGGAGGTAAACCATACCAGGGTAGCAGAGAAAATGTAATGTCGCTAAAAATAAAAAAAATGAAGATAGCCATTCACTTCTTATTTTACTTTCACAAATAAGACAAAATCACATCATATATGTGAACATGTCATTCACCTTCATTCTTTCCTTTTTAAATGTTATCACATAGGGTTTCATGTTTAAAACATGAACCCCTGACAATGGCTTGTGGCTTTGTTTAAATACTACTGGTGCAAAAAGGTAACTACCAATTAATTATTTCCCTTGTGGTTTCCCCAGGCTGCATGGTGATGTACTAGTTGGCACAACTGCTTTAAATCAAGAGAACTTCGCAAATGGTTTTTCCAGTGTCTGCACTTCCAAGTCTGCACATTTATGGCAATTCAATACTAGATTCTTCCTCTCAAAATCCCAAATCGTATATGTCATGTTGAATTGTATTGTAACATGGTGAGTGAGTGCGAGACTGCCCAATTTTATTTTTGGTTTATGCCAATCCGTAAGACTAGCATCACTTGAGAGACATTCTTTGAAGCACACAGATGCAAGGAATTAACCAAAATTTTCTCAGGTAATTCACACCCAATTCAAAACTGCATGGCTGTTTCTTCCTTCTACAAAATAACATTTGAGATATATCTTTTTTTTTTACTCTAATAATTCTGTCCAAACAGCTATTTTCATTTTGCCATCCCATTCACCCAGCTACATGCAAAGTGACCTATTTTTCTTACAACTTCAAAATTAGCAAGACAACAACAACAAAAAAAAACAGTTTAAATTCATGTTGCAATTAGTTTAGGATATCAGCAATGACATATTTTTTATTTTATCTTGTATGTGTTCAGACGTCAAAACAACTTGCTTTACCTGTACTATGGCTGTAAACGTTTCCATGTTTGGCATACAGTGGGTTTTAGCCCACTGTGATGCCGAGGACCTTAAGGCAGCTAAGTAACATTATTAAATGAGTAAATGTCATCTCACCCACCCAGCTAACAACAGGGTTATAAGTTCCCTTACAGAAACCAATTAACTTCAGTCAATCAAAGTTATTAATGAGGTTCAGGAGTAGTTATTTACACCAGATGTGAGTGACATGTGCAGACATAGAACATCCACTTAAATAATCTGCTGGTAGATATTATTTCCACCAAATTATAACTACAAATGAAGTATTTAATTCTAGATTTAATTGTGAGAAAGTGTTTGTTGTATTTTATTTAACTGTGAAGGCAACCTTGTCTTTAAAATATTGCAGAACTGAAAAATGAAATGATTTGTTTTTAATAAAAAAATCCAAACTAATGATAATAGGTAACAGTGTTTGCTGACAAATAGATGAAAACAGTAAACAGTAATAAAGAGTAAAATGTTAAAGCCTGAATGGCATTTCTTTGTACTTTCTATTTAGCAACCTAATTCCTATTATTACATGAATTAAATTAGGATTACAAACTAGTAACGTTCAAATGAGAGGCTTATGATTCTCGCCACTCACTTTCACTTTTCCTGTGTGTCGACCAAATGTGCAGTGAGCACATAAAAAAATATGAGTCCATTGCACAGCAACTGAGAAAATAAACGCTTTAATTCATTAAAAAAACTCTTTACCTTTAAACTAGTGCCAGTTTTCCCAAGCTGGTAGAGAGATTATGTAATCAGAAGGAGCTGAGTTCTTTAAAGCATCTTGCAGAAGTTGTCACTTCTTTGTCTTGGAGTCCTCTGTCTCTTCAATTCTCTAATCTCAAACTGACAGCACAATGTTGGGGTCAGAATGCTACGGGAGCCATACCATCTGTTGTATGGCCTTTCGTTCTGCCTAAGGCTGAGGATATTTCTTTCTGACTGGCACTGCTGGCTTATTGTTGATGTCACACAGCAGAAAAGATCCAAGAGCGATCAGGTGTCCTGGTGAAAGTTTGACCATATTGACAATGATTCTGTATGTACTATGTCGGGGTGTAATGATGACTTGATGAATCAATTTTTAATTCCTAGAATCACATATTGATCTGTCTGGGGCAAATTCAAATTAAATTGACCTATACTATTAAAAGTAGTTTTAAAATTAGCTGAATTGATATTACTAGAACATAAAAACAAGCACAGATAAATTCACTGGCATTACATTACAGTCATCATTACAGTCCAATGTGTAGAAGGACATGAATATATGTGTGGTATAATGTTCTCATAATGTGTTTGTATTATTTTGATTAAGGAAAAAAAAGTGGGCTGAACTTTATGAAACTTTATGAAATGTGAATGGATTTGCCATTCATTCCTGTTTATTTGCTTGGACACATATTTAATTTACACTTTATTATCTTGCATTGAATACAAGGAATGTGAAATACTTCAGCTGCATTGTTCAGTACCAAGTATTTACTATATCCCTGAGTCACACAACTTTTTGGTCCAAGATGTCCTGGATCATTTTAGGTCTGTGAATCGAATAGTTCAAAATAAACCAATTTACAATAGGAATTGGATCAGTGACCACAAATTATGATATGAATTGAATTGCTGTTAAAATGAATCATTACATCCCTAGTATTATGTAAATGAATAGTCATTGTAAAGTCCTAAATGGCCTAACACTAGGTGCCTTTTCTTTTGCCCATCAGTGACGAAACAGCAATCAAGCAATATAATAACAGTTTTACTATATTTATAGGCAAAATTTGAGGGAAAAAGTAACATTGCTCCATTACAAGCAATTGTATGCATTAATGCATACAATTAATGCATCCACACAAACAAAAACACTGACCAGAACTTTTCCAGCTTTAGTTTTGGAAGCCATTTGTTTACAATAACATAAAAGACATTTCCACAGTGTCTTTATTGATTGCAGCAAATAAAGAGTATGGTTGTACTTAACGCAAAAAAACTGTAGATAATTAGTGTTTGTCTTTATTGCTTTTCTCTTTCTGCAGTCTTTCTCTCCCCTTGTAGGAGACTGGGCCTTTCTGTTTGAGGACCAAACCAATCATAATTGCAAAGGGAAGACAAATAAAACCCACACTTTCCTTCAAACACTGCCCAAATTTGGTTATACGAGCTGACTTTCCATTTAGTACTGGAGTGAACTTTAAGTGAAGTTTTGATATACCACCTAAGAGAGAAATGCTTTGGGCCAGTTTCTATTTTTTACAGTCAAGAATATAAACGGCAGGCTGCCAGGGTAGACTAAGTTGGCTGTAATATTAAGTAAATTATTATGGCAAAAAGTTCTCTGTCCAAAGATGATATAATGTAAATAATAGTGGTTGTCTATAAATCTGGTTATTTAACATATGTAAGAAGTAACAGAACCCAAAACAAACATTTGTAAAGCATGGTCATCTAAAAATAAGATTTAATAAGTTAAAAAAATGCATTACGTTTGTGGCAAGTACAAACACCAAGAAACAGGAATTAATAGTAGTATATAAAAGTCCCAACATTATGTTAAACAAGTGATGATTTGTGTAAACACGCTAAACACAACTTTAGATACAGCTTTGGAGTGGAATGGATTTTTGGCACAAAACATCTGCTCCTGGTCCTTACCACTATTAATCTTTTTTCTTCTATAGCTGGGCTCAAGTAAATATAGAAAATAAAAACAAAACAAATACAAAAGCAAAAGCAAATTCATGGCCTGCACATTCTTTTGGTTTAATAAAAACTATGCTCACAGCATTTGTAACTCAACAGAAACGCATTTTCAGAAGACATATTATCAGGCAACAACTTCTGTTCTTGAAGAAAGGGCTGAACTACAGGACAGCACAGAAGCGCTCATCCTGGCAGCTCAGGAACAAACCCTGAGCACCAGAGCGATAGAGGCTCAGCTCTACCACACCAGATAAGACCCAAAGTGTAGGCTGTGCAACGGGGCACCTGAAACAATCCAGCACATAACTGCAGGGTGGAAGATGCTGGCCGGGAAAGCATACATGGAGCGCCACAACCAAGTGGCTGGAATAGAAAACAGCTACATGTGTGCAGAATATGGACTGGAAACCCCAAAGTCAAACTGGGAAACACCTCTGAAAGTGGTAGAGAACGAGAGAGCAAAGATCCTGTGGGACTTCCAGATACTGACGGAAAAGATGGTAATGGAGAACCAACCAGACATTGCAGTGGTGGATAAAGAACAGAGGAAAGCTGTTGTGGTGAATGTGGCAGTGCCAACCGATGGGAACATCAAGAAGAAGGAACATGAGAAACTGGAAGAATACCAGGGACTCGGAGAAGAACTGGAGAAAACTTGGAAGGTGAAGGTGACAGTGGTGCCCGTGGTAACTGGAGCACTCAGGGCTGTAACCCCCAAACTGGAGGAGTGATTACAGCAGATCCCTGGAAAGACCTCACACATCTCAGTCCAGAAAAGTGCAGTGCTAGGAAGAGCTAAGATACTGCAGGACCCTAAAGCTCCCAGGCCTCTGGTAGAGGACCCGAGCTTGGGGTGAGGAACCACCACCGAAGGGTTGAGAGTGGCATTTCTTTTTTTTTTTTTTTCCCCCAATTTCCCCCAAAATTAACACCAACAGAAACTGGTCTCAAAAAGACCTGAAATTAAATACTAGTTTTTGTACCAGAATTGAAAAAGTTCAAACAATATTCAACCTTAAGGATGAATATTGGGAGTTGAGCATTGTTATGTGGATAATAACCTAACATCTATCTACCAATTTTCTACGTGGACTGATGCTGCATTCACACAGGATGTGATTCTGTGTGCCTCTAACTCCACTCTTATAGGTCACCCTATGTTCCTGCCTCTTCTCAAAGAAAGTATTAACTTCCAACCTTTTTTTGCAAACACTCTCTACCTTTTCCTGTCATAGTTTCCAACATTCAAAGTCCCTACTCTGAGTACAACACTCATGACTTTCCTCTTCTCTCTTTTCCAATGAACCCTCCTTTCTCCTCTGTCATCAACCAACAGTGGTCACATTTCCACCGTGTCACCCTGTCAGTGAACAGCACAGGTGGCGGTTGTTGTTAAGCAGGGGCTCGATCGATCCAGTGTGGATATCATCGGTCTGATTTGCATATTTGGTTTAGCAAAGATTTTACGTCGAATGCCCTTCCTGATACAACTCTTTGTATTTATCCGGGCACAATGAGATCCCGGCTTGGGCCCCCTCATGGCTACTTTAAAGCCCACCTCTGAACCTAAAGTTTAAACTGAAATTTAGACTGATTGGTAATGAATAAGGGTGTTTACTGCAGGAATCATAATTGAATCAAGTTTTGAAACAAAGGTGATCATGATTAGGCTATAGAAATAAAATATGCATGAGAACACAAACAATAAAACTCTCAAATAAAAGTAAGAAATACAAAAACTCAAACTGCAGGAAGTCTTCTGAAAGTTGATCATGTTAACCAATATTAACACCGGACACTTATTCTTTTATTGTGCAATTTATTGTTTAGATATACTTACTCTCTGCTGTTCTTTTATAGAGCGATGGTAACAAATCAATTAATCCATTGTGGAATCAAAAAAAGTTATATTCTATTCTATTCTGATAAGACTGTCATATCATCTATGTCTGAACATTTTTAAACATTTCCAAGAGGCAATAAAAGGGTTTTTACCCCCATAATTTTATGATGACACTCTAATTTGGATCAGCACCTTAAAAATGTATGGTTAGTTTGGCCCGTCTCAGTGTTATTTACTGTAAGAGCTAATACATCGTCATTAATCATTTGCCAACCACAATTACTCTATTTTAACATAAAATTTCAAAGATTAAGTTAGACAACAACGCACACAGGCACGGAATGCAGCCTTAGCTATGCAGTTTTACACCATCAATAATCCAATCTAAAGCAATCAAGGGCTCAAACCCCTCGCCGCTGTCTTAAATGTTTAGCACAATCTAGTGCGTTAAGGTCTTATTTAGTAAAAAAAAAAAAAAAAATCCTTCTCTGCAGGCCCATGACACTAAGTGTCCTCACAGTCATTGATAAAACGTTCAGCAGGGCATGTCTGCTTAGCAGTGCTGCCATACTCACTTAAAGAGCACATTTCCTGTGAAACAGGCTGCATAGAGCAGAATGCCTTTAGAAACGATGCAGTCGATAAAATAGCTGTAAGAGAGGATGACTTCAAACCTAAAGTTTACTTCACGATTTTACTAGAAAAAGCCTAAACCACAACTTCGGTTTTGGCTAGAAACAGGCTGTCTATGGGCAAAAAAAAAGGGGCAAACCTGTACGGGATGCACAGGTAACCTGCACAGAATATTAAGATTTTAGATCACTTGGTGAGTTGTAAAGCACAAAATGTTCATTGTTTGTTCAATGTTCCTTGTTTGCAGCCTGACTGTTAGAAATTAGGAAATTAAACAAAAAGCATAGTTTGTGTGGGCATCCTACGGACACTTAAATATCACTTGGGGTCAGTAAGGGGCCAGTACTTTAACATCATTAACAACTAGAGTGTGGCATAAGGGCATCGTACAACATCACCTATACAAAAGAGCATGCAGCTTCATTAACCTTACAGATACTTCATGATACACTTTCGGAACGCATGACAATCGTATGTTCCATTTTCATTACACCCTTTAAGGTGGAGGTATGAGCCTCGAGAGGACTGCAAGACACACCTGACCTGTAGGAATGGGGTGCTCCTCTCTATGACCCTCCATTGGCCCCGTCAACCTACGTGCGAGTGCATGTGCCTGAGACTAGACCTTCTGTCTTTTCATCATAGGTTTGGATTTTTTTAACCTCAATAATGTTATTTTCTCATGCTGTCTATTTTTAAAGTCTGCTTTTATGTGAGTCATTTAAATATATAAAATTAAAAATATTTACATTTATTTCTATAAGGTAAAAATATCAGATATTCAAGTTAATTTTCAAGAAACATTTTCCTTTGTAACAGGGCAAAGTTGGAGTATTTATGGAAAAAAAAACACTCATACAATATTATCTGAAAAATAAATTCTTCCAAATGTACTTTATACATGTTATAATAATTTGACACTCAACGTTTATGCTTCAGAATCTGCCTCATGAAGCAAACCTTACAGCTTTTGCAACAATACCCATCCATGCCTTATTCTTAGCCCACTTTATCCCTTTTGGGATCACAGGGCTGCCACAGCCAAACCTTGTTACTGTTGGGCAAAGGCAGGGTACATCGGGACAATTTAGAGCAACCAATCAACTTATGAAGCATGTTTTTGGACCGTGGGAGGAAGCCGGAGAGCCTTGAATGCACGAGAGAGCATGAAAACTCCACACAGGAAGGTCCCAGTCGGGATCTGAACCAGGGCATTTTGGCTGTAGGATGGAAATGCTAACCATTGCAGCCCTTACAATACAATTTTTTAAATATAAAATTACATCACACCATCAAAACTTTCTCTGAATGTTTAATCTGACAGGAAAAAAGTAAAAAAAAATGTCAGATGAATTACAGAATTTCTTGAAATGATTGCAGAAGTCAATGGTTACCACAGTTTGACAGATTTGTCAGAAACGAAAGCCAACAGTTTCAAACGTGTTTGTGAGGGTTTCCTAGAGGTTTTTGATACTTGACACATTTTCTAAAAGCTTGTGGAAAACTGGAGTTCTCTTTCCAGGCAATTTGTTCATTTTTTACATTTTTACAGTGTTTGGGGTGAATATGGACTAAAATCCTTTATCTACACATATGCAGATCGGATGTTTCAGTCATTCCTCATTAAAGAGCTATTTGTCCTTAGACAGGCTAAAGTCAAGTCAATTCAGTCCAGATTCAGTCAGTGCAGAGTAACCATTCTTCCTAACATACTATCCCTGCTGCTTGTTTGCTAATACACATAAAGTGTGTTATTGAAACTAATAATATGGCATTTACTTATATTTACATAGCGCTTTTTTACCTTCATTGAAGGCCAAAAGCGTTTTACAGTCCCATTCACCCATGCATTCACACACTGATGATGGCTCCACTGCCGAACACTGGCACCAACCTTCGATCAGAGGCAATGTGGGGTTCAGTGTCCTGCCCAAGGACACTTCGACACATGGGCAGCTGGTGGGAATCGAACCTGCAATCTTCCGATCAGAGGACGACCACCCCTATAAATATTGATTTACAAACAGGATTTCTATCTAAAGTAAAATTCTAGTGAGTTTTAGTCTACTTTGAATTTGTTTCCTTTATGTGAAAAGTACGCTAGAGACATCTCAGTACCTAGAGACAACAGGAAGAAAGCGTCTCTTGAGAGTTTGAATGGATACTTTTTATTTAACAAAGTATAGATGCCTTTAATTTGTTTTTACAACTGTTTCTTACAATTCTTTTGACCTTCTTTCCTCACACTTGCCTGAGCTATAGCTCAAACACATGCCATATCTTGACTTCTCCTGGGCTCTCATGTCAGGCCATTACCTCTTTCATCTAGAGTCAGGGCTGTTGCCAAGCAACTACACAACTCACAGTACTTGCAGTTGAGAACCTATCATGCTGAAGCCCGCCATATTGGCAACCAGGAAGACAGCGAGACAGAGAGCATAAATCTGGAAGGGGACACAGAGAAGACGCAAAGAAGGAACAAAGCAATAAGGGAGAGCAGATGGCACCAATAGACGAAGACTCATCAAGGGCAGGGTGAGATCACGGAACAATTTGATTATTCGTCCGCCATGTTGAGGAAACAAGTGCAGTGAGCTGTAGAGACACATGGAGATGCCATATTGTAACATTACATTTTCGAAAGTCCACAACAGTGTTTCAAAAAGAACCTGAGTCCAAGGTCCTCAATCAAAACTCATACAGAGTACTGCTAGACTAAACACACATTCCAATACTGACACAAATAACAACAGTATTGGTTATATTAAAATGTTTAAAGATACGCACCAAAAGACTACACTTAAAAACAGACCCATAAACTCTAAGAAGTGGAAACTAGAAATAATTGAAAGTCTTGAAGGTGAAAAAAGTGTTATTATTCCACTTTACCCACTTCTTGGTTTCAGTATTTCTTCATTCAGATTATGGTGAATCAAGAGCAGATGAAAAAACACTGTTGGAAAAAGAAAGTAGTTTCTATATGCAAACTACAACTGGCTGGCCACAAGCTCCCTGATCGGCTCCGTTCCGATTCATCCAATTACCGATGACGAGATCCATGTGCGCATAAAAGCACGTAAACAATGGAATGATGTGATATCAACGTAGGCTTACTCCATATCAACAGTCCCGCCTACAACTCAGTCGCGAATTTCTGATGAGCTACTGCCGTTCTGCAGAAACTATGTCCCAGAAAATAATAGTTTTTTTTTTATTTTACCAAAAAACATAATAATAATAATAACAATAATTAAAAGACCACTGGAAACATCTTACAATAGATCAAAAGATAATTGGAGTGGGACATTAAAAAGCTAGAGTGGTCCTTGAAGTGGTCCTATAAAAAGAACAACAAAGTTGGTTGGTCTATTAAGAAGTGTTTCATCAACATTGTTGCTACGGCTACTTGTCTCAAGGTATTGATAAAACGGGAATTGATAAATCCGAGAAAAGATCTGACTGATGAGCCAATCAGTGATTTTAAGTAGCTATTTATATATTTTCAATAGTCTTTTCTCAACCATAATCAGAAATTAAGCTTTGTTGAAAATACAATTATAAAAAGCTGAAGAAAGTTTAGTCTGGAAAAGTGTTGCGCACGTCACAAATTCATTAAATTTTTTCTCCTTCTGCTCAACCTCTTTCTGATCAGTTTCAGAAAGTATCTCCTTCAGCAAATAACTTGTAAGCCCCTATAAGTGGCCGAGTTTGAAATATCATCTGCTCCTGGACATTTATTCTGCTGTCAGGTCAGATCTCTCTAGCATTCCTCTGGAGTTCCTATCTGGCCTTAAAAAGCATCTCAATGATTTGACAAGTGAGGGTTTAATCCCCTTTAAGAAAAAAAAAAGTCAGGTTACAGTGACATCACATCAGCACGGAGACTTAGGTCCGCCCACCACAGTTGTCACAAACTTGAGCTTTTTTTAAACCACAGGTTTTTTTTTTCTGTTCCTGATCCACCAAAATTAGAATAAAGAAATACTAAGAAACTCAGTTTTAATTTGGATTTATTTTATATGTTCATCTAGAGAAAAATGCTACAAGAACATGTTAAAGACACCAAAAAACATGATTTTCGTTGGAGTAGGTCATTAAGTGTTGAAGGCTTCAGAACTCTCGTGTAAACATTTAAGGTAGCCGTGTATAGCATAACCTCTTCTGCAATACAGGCGGATATCGCAATCACGAAAATGTTTCAATATATGACAAAGGTGTTTTATGTGTTAAGGTGTTTCTATGTTCTGCTGTGAAACGCTATGTACAACATGGGCCCAATTTACACTTCAAATGATCATCAGTGTACAATTTGTGGCTGGGCAAAGACAACAGCTAAACGTTCTGTTATCTGAAGAAACAAAACCATTAGTGAGGAATTTGACCAAGGGAGGGCAACTGTGGAAAAGTCAGCATGAAAAAAATGACAGATGGGATGAAAAATTAAAAAAAGCAAAATTGCTGTTCCACAGACAACAATTTAAAACCAAACAATATTTTTAACAAAACCAAAAACATTTTACTTTTTTTTTTGCTTCAAAATTATCCTAATAATTTGAAATGTTCATATTTTTTTAAAGAAAAACATAAAAAAAACATGGACTCTTTGGTTAGAGTGAGGATGACTGTGAAAGGTAAAACAATTTTTTTAAAAGTTGGAAAAAAAAAGAGTGATGACTTCTTACAGATAAGGCTGTGTTCTAAAACGTCAGGTTAAACTGTGGGGAAAAGAAGGAATATGGAGCTGAGTGATGGGTTGTGCATGTCAAAGCACTGCTGTGCCCTTCCCATTCTACCCCAATGCCGCTGTTTTCCATATTTATTAGGTCTATATTTCTAATCTCTCGCCGTTTCTGACATTAGGAGATATCGCTCTGTTCTCTGCAGCCATCCAGCTGCACGGGAAGTTCAATTTGCATGTTGAAATTTGAGGATAGGATGAAGGATTTAGAGGAGACAACAACTCATGACCAAGTGATGGAGCCGCCATTTCTGGATGGAGCCCCAAACTGTTCATAATTAAATAAATAAATATGATAATGTGCAATCAGACACTCAACCAATAAATATCTCATAAATATATTAAAATATCATTAAATTGTAAAAAACCTGCACACAGATATTAAATTAGCCATAGTCTTATTAAATATATTTCATTCAGTTTTAGAACCTGCTAATTATTTCATAACAGCATTTCATCTTCATTTTTTAATCATGTTGAATATTACTATAATTATATGGCTTTTTTCAGAAACTCTGATTTCAAAATCAATATTTTTCAAAGTAGCTTTTTTTTATTTTAATTTCTCATTGCTGTTTTTCAAAATGACTTATTTCATTTTGTGCTTCTTCAGCAGAATGAGTCAGTATGTCAGTCAGTGAAAGTGGGTGGGATCTAAACACTCATTGGCTGATCCTTTGTAATCATATTCTTAGACAACCGCTCTGCTGTGTGCCACTTACAAAGATGACATATTTCTGCGGCATCTGTGCAGGTTTGCTGACGGTAGCTGATCAAATAGACAATCTGTCAGCAGATGCTATTTTGAGTTGTTTGGATGATATTTTTTAAATGATCGGCTTGATAATTGCTGAGAAGGTTCCTGGTTCAAGCCCTGGCTGGGGGACCTTTCTGTGTGGAGTTTGCATGTTCTCCCCGTGCATGCGTGGGTTTTCTCCGGGTACTCCGGCTTCCTCCCACCGTCCAAAAACATGCTTCATAGGTTAATTGGTTACTCTAAATTGTCCCTAGGTGTGAATGTGAGTGTGTATGGGTGTGTGATTGTGGCCCCTGCGACAGACTGGCGACCAGTCCAGGGGTGTACCCTGCCTTCGCCCATGAGTAGCCGGGTTAGGCTCCGGCAACCCCGTGACCCCGAAAGGGATAAAGCGGTTTGGAAAATGAATGAATGAATGATAATTGCTGCTGAAGATGCTAACATCCACAACTCTATTTGTGAATATCTTTCAAACTTTACCGAACTGAGATATTGAGCACCGGGTTCATGAGGACTGAACCACACAGGAAACTATAGTTCGGTGAAGTTAGAAAGATATTCACAAATTCAGACTTCCGGGCTCAAGAACTCTTCTGAGACATGGTCAAACGTGACAGCAAGTATCTCAATCGTTTTGTATTAACACAGAGAAGTGCATTTCAAAAGGAAAAAAAGAGTTTTTTTTGCCTTTTAATGAGAAGCACTCTCTACGAGCGGCAGAGGAGAGGAGAGGCAGCAGCGAGAAACCAAGGGAGTGTCTACAATGTGCAAGCTTCAAGAAAAGACCGTTCTGTAAGAATCAATAATCTCTCAAAAATGAATAATAACAATAATTTAATAATAAAATGAAGACTCGTCACCATATTCATGTTACAATAACTATTTCGGGAGAAAGTCGTTCTTCTTTTATTTTATTCATTTATTTATTTTTTTACTATACATTTTAATGGAAATATAAATCAAAATAAAGATGCTCAATAGCTCTGAAAATACATAAGTTACATTCACCAAATCTTCTCTCTTGGTCTTACATGTGTACGTTTCCACTACAAGAAAGATGTTGAAGTCACTTTTTATTTTTTTATCTTTTTTTTTTTTTTTAATGAATCATAATGAATCAAGAATGCTTATTAGCTCTGAAAATACTCCTGTCACAGTGACCAAACATTCAGATATGATTCATCTTAGTCATGTTGTATTACAACAAAGCTTTTTGGAAAAAGTCACTTTGTTTATTTTTAGTGTTTTTTTATATACAAATATGGATCATTTTGGGTCAAAAAAATTCAATAGCTTTGAGGATATTGAATCTACCACCAAACTTTACATGAGTCAGTATATAAAGGTTTCAAGATTTTCAAAGCTATTGAGCATTTTTGACCAATATGATCCCCATTTATAATAAAACATCCTTAAAATTAAACAAAGTGAATTTTTGCTATAATCTTTGTTGTCGTAGGACAATATGGCCATGATTGTCTAGTTCAGAAAACAATTTGTAAATCTATGTGTTGAGGTGCATACGCATTATGATGCTCATAATATCATGCTCATTATGAAATAAATACTTAAATAAATACTGGAGGATGAAAGCATCTGTCATTAATGTATAGGAGCAACAACAACCTGAGCTGTAATGATGAACATATGTCTGTCTCTGGCCTTCTGACTGCAGATACCAGCTGACTATTTCCGTACATCTCACATGTGTCTGGGTTCTTTACTTTAAGATCTGTAAAACAGCCCCCTGAGCATGTATAGTGCAGGCAGAGGGGCCACAAAGACAAACCCATGTCCTGGAATTGCAACCACACAATTAATCATCTATGCTTTGGATTAAAGCTCCTCAGCAGCAGCAGCAGTCTGTGAAGGTGTACTCACTCTTGAGCGCGGTGATGAGCAGATTCCCGTCCTTGATGAGCTCCTTGATGAACTTATTGGTTCTTTCCAGCTCGATTTCGTGACATTTCAGCCGCTCTCTGAAGTCCGGGCTGTCCAGGAAAGAGTCGCTGAACTCCAAAGTGGGGAGTCCCATTGTCCCTCGAAGGCGAAAGTCTTTTTTAAACACTCAAAAGTCCACAAGCTTTTAGAAAGTTTCACCGTTTCATCCTGGAGCTCCGCCGTGAACTTCTGCTAGACTTTCTTCCCACCCCGCTTCGGTCCTCACTTCCGCCTTGAGATTTTTTGGGGCTTTTTGACTTCAACTTTTCCCTCCCAACTGGTGGGCGCGTGACTCCTGCTGGATGTTTTCAGCACCTGAACTGTTCACCTCTCACGCGCGCTGTTGTGTTTAGCCCGCGTGCTCATTTCTCCTTCAATAAATGTGTGTTCTCTGTCAAAGAAATGTACTATTTTTAAAGGTCATCGACATACGTGCACAATTTGCTTTTAAACCCTTTAAACACGTAACAAGTTAAAGTTTGTTTTTTAGAAAGGAAAACATTTACTTCATACAAATATTGATTTAGTTTTGATGATCAAATAAAAAAATATATATTTTTTCAAAAAAAAAATTGAATAAACAAAAAGTATTATACTTGGAGTCGTGTGCTTTCGCTGATGTCCCATAGTACCTACCTTTTCAGAAACCAAAGTTAATTTCCAGAAATCAAAATGAAATGTAAAAACACGAAACAAGAAGAAACCGGAAAGGTAGGGATTATGGGGCTTCTCTGATTGGATCATGACGTGTGTCTATCATTTCAACTGGAAGTTATTTAACACGAAGCAACACATCATCATCCAGTCAGTGATGTCCCATATCACCTACCTTTCATTTTTCTAACATTTCATGATGTTTTTTGGAAATTACTTTCTTTAAAACTTTTTTTTTTTCGTTTAGATTTTTACATGCTGGTTCCTGAAATTTCGTTTTGTTTTCTAAAATGTGATGATGTTTTTTGTATTTGTTTTTTTTAATAGTCATTGTGATCTTGAAAATATTTTTGCATCGAGTGATTGTTGGTGTGATTTGCTGTAAATGTGTTAATAAAGTTTTGAAAATGGGTAAAAAAATCAGTGTCGATACACTTTTACAGTTCACAGTTTCTACTTTTTTTTTTTTTAAATAATGTGTATATTTACACTTTGTCAACTTCAGGCATAATTAATACAACTATCAAAAGTTGCCACCTGCTGTGCTGTTTTATCAACCGTTTCAGTGTATTTCTGTTTTACACAGATACACTTTTCATAAGCTTTTTCGACCTTTGGCTCATCTTGTTTGTTGCTCCTCCAAACATCTAATTTTATTCTGTTTTTACCTTTAAATTAAAGTTAGTAGAAAGGCCTTTTGTTTTGTCTTGATGTGCTAATGAGTATGAGTGGGTGGTAAATTGCCACGTGTCTTTTTTCTTCTTTAAAGCATTTTGTGATTCAACGTTTTTTTAAATAAAGCTGACAGGTTGATTGGCATTTAAAAAAACATTTTGTAAGGCTTTTCATTTGTTTTAATACCGTTTTTTTTTTTTTTTTTTGCTTTTATAGTTGAAGTTTTAGTATTTAGTTACTTTTTTAGAGTTTCAATTTTTAACTTTTAAGCTGGTTTATTTTCAAGATATTGAAAATGTTTACATTTAAAACTGTTTTGTGCGTGATGGATTATTTTTTATCATTTAAGTATAAAGTATATTATAGTAAGTAGGGTTTGAGGTCCCTTCTGTGTCTTTTTGTCAAGAGCCATCTAGAAAATCTAGCAGGACTCATGTCCTTAAGGCTGAACATGCAGCCTTAAGGCTAAGAACAGAGTTGTTCAATGCTCTTCACTCCTTTCCACAGCAGCCAGAGTGCGAATGGGCAAGGCACATGACTCCACTGAGACGGATTATAGTGTGTTCAGCCCACGGAAAAATCAAAAGCAGAGAAAAGGAGTCTGACTATGTAAAACTGATGTGCAAAAGTATTTAACTCCAAATTAAAACAGAGCCGAAATTAGTTTTCAATGTAAAACAGCAGAATTAACAAAGTAAACAATTAGGCACTTTATGTAATTGTTTATACATAACTTTATTTAATTATTTCTTATAATAGCTCATTTTTAAGGCTCGATCTTATTTATACAATTTCATTAGGCTTATTTTCTGAAGTTCTGTGCTGAAATGACGAGCAAAATTTCTTCATACTGGAATTAGTAGGCAAGTGAGATGAGGGGATTTGGCTTAATACCTATGTAAACGAAGGAAATTAAACTGGAGTCTAAATGAAGTCAGGAATTTGTCACATTCTCCTCGTGCGTCAGGGAGGATTGCAAAGAAAAAAAATGTCACACTACAAATGCTGCTGCATAAAAAGCAGATGCTATATCAGTGTTGGTGCTAAGTCTGCTGGATTACTCTTTGCACTTACTGTGCTTCGCGCTATCAAGGGGCCGGGAAGAGGCTTTATCACTAAGCAGAGTGAAAAAAAATCTCCACGGAGAAGGGGATGTTGCAGCTTTGGCAGGAACAGCACACACAAATGAAAACGCATTAATAGCTTAATGCCTTCCAACAAAAAGAAGGCAGACAGTTTTGCAAGTAGGGAAAAGGCTTTCTGCCTAGTTTCATTTGGAAGCTGTCAGTGGGAACCACTAGGTTGATAACTAGCCAGCATTTGTCATGATGGCAAATGCTGGAGCAGAAGAGCACTATATGAAGACAGAGTACATTATAACACCAGGGTTTTCAAACTGCATATCTAGCTTTCTGGTTCTTCTAATGTGATTAAATAACCAATCTGATTTAGTATTTAACTCTGTCATTGTGAAGGTTTGTGTTTACTATGTAAAAGGCACAAGGACCAGGAATCAGGATGACGACTGGCCTCTGGCTCCACCTGAGGAGTCAACAACAGCAGCCAAATCTGTGCACTTTACAGTCTTTCTGTGCTTCAAGACCAGTAATGAATCCACTCAAAAAAAAAAAAGAGTGAATGACTCATTCAAAAGCATAACTATAATCATGTCTGCTTATGAATTCATATTTAAATTTGCATGTGTCAAGGCAGACCGGGGAGCCCAGCTTGCCTGGGGATGTGTCCTTTTTTGCGGAAGTAATAATACCCTTGCACACATTATGCACTTGGTGGGGTTTGATTGTGTGAAAATAAAAAAGTTCAATGAAAAGGTAAGAAAGCTCAATTTAGTGTTGCTGGTCTTCTATCCAAACCTGTGCAGAAGCTGGGCGAGCCGTTAGCTGGATAAAGCGTCCCTAATTTTCATCCAAAACAGATGTCTGTAGGGACTGTCAGGTAAATTAGGCACCGCTCTTTTCACCTGCACACATTTGAGTTGCAGATAGGATAGAAGTCTGCAGAAATTATGGCCTTAAGCTTCAGTCACATGCAACTGTGCAGAGATTGACCCATATAAGCTATGGAGGTTTTAGGGTTGTCCAGACCCATGGAGGGTCGTAGAGAGAGTGGCTGCATCTTAAGGAGAGCACAGGTATCCCACGTCACCCTCATTTCTTAAAGTATTTTAGTCATAACTAAAGCCAAATACACCCTGGCCCCAACATCAAACTTGTACTACTCTCTGAATCCCTATATTTTCAATATTGTACTGAAGTTTGGAGAAACACATACAAATCTACAGTCCATCCTCTGTATACAGTACAAAAAAGGGATATCAGAACAATTCACTGAGCTAATTACACACCCATCCTCTTTTTGTCTAAAATACTGCAATGGTCTGATTTCATAGCATTCAAGACGGTTCAATTTTTATATAAAATAAAACACAAATTGCTTCTGATTCTTTCACAAAAAAGGGTTTTTGAAAAACAAGGAGGATACAGACGACCGATTAAACTTCAAAACAGTTAAGCTTAGAACAACATTACAGAGATTTTGCATTACAGCAACCAGAGTAAAACTGCAGAATGGTCTACATTCAGAACTGAAACAATGTCCAAAAATTAGTCAGTTTAAAAGTAAATAAAAACAAACTATTTTCAGTCTTTTTTTAAATGTATTTTTTAACTTGTCCTGTCCAACAGTTGAACAAACAGAAAAGAGCTTAAGGCCTCTTGTGTTCTTGTGAACTGAAGGATCCCTCTCTCTGCGTGGAGAGTGAGTGATTCACACCGAGGAAGTAACACGTTCAAGAATACACTCTGAACATGATTTTATTAAAGCGCATTCAGCCAGCAATATTTATACACCGGACAAGCGGGAAAGGCAGGGAGGGGATTTTTCTTTTTTGTTTTTTTATTGCTTACTAACACTTGTCCACCACTGACAATTGATATAGACCAGGGATGGGCAACTCCAGGCCTCGAGGGCCGCATTCCTGCATGTTTTCCAACATACCATGATCTGGCATGTTCTAATTGGCTGGACACACCTGAAGCAGGTAATCAGTCATGAGTAGGGCTTGGATATCTGGAAATCCTGCACACACTGCAGCCCTCGAGGCCTGGAGTTGCCCATCCCTGATTTAGACTAAGGGTGCAATGTCAAAGCAAATCTTGCTCCAGAATTTTTCTTTCACAGCTCTATTCCTATGTATGAAAGACTAGGTGTCAAAGAATTGCAGCTAGGCACAAACCATAAACTTTAATTTCTCCTTCATGATCGTGTTTACAACGGTTGGCACTTCCGTGTTCTGAGTAGGACACTACCCACACTTCACCACCACATCTGACTCCCTGATTGGTCAAAGCTCAGCGTTTTCACGATTAAGCAGTCAAAAGTTCAACTGGTTGAACTTCCAGCATGCAGTCATTGAACGCCTGTTTTGTATGTAGAGCCTGCAACCAAACTCAAAAACTTGCTTAGCGATGTGAGAATGCGACTTTCTGAATGCGGAATCCCAAAACGAGGGTTTACGTGCATTTACGTAGACTTTTCATTGAGGGTGGCCACTTAAATGCAAGTTGGTGCATTTTTGGCCTGCAGACAGCCCACTTCCACCTGACTAAAGTTTCAAGGAGAGCAAACTTTGGAGCATGCACAGATGAAACACTCAGGCTTTCACCCACACTAAGCGAGGGAGAAATCTCATGTACCTTACAAGAAGAAATTAGATGTGAGACACAGATCATTCCATCGCTTAATTCCGTTACATTCCTGTTTTGTCTAGAACCACCAGCTCAAAGCAGACTTTGAATTCACAAAAGATATCAATAATCTATGCAGAAAAAAAAAAAAAATCGATTAGCTCCGCACTGAGTTATGCAGAAGTCGGATAGCTTTTGATTAGATTTCCTCTGAAACCACTACATCAGGCAGTGGGCCAGCCAGTGCTGTGCAGCGATGTTGTTTTTATTCCAACTATGTTAGATTACAACATAACCACAAACTTTCCTACTAAAGTCCCGCCCCAATCATCTTTTGATCAGTTTTAAAAGCATTTCCATGTTTTAAAAAAAAAAAAATATTTATGCAATTTTTGCCAAAATAAAATAATAAAAAAAATGTTGTTTTCTAGGAGATAGTTTGTGCAGAGCAACAGTAGTTCATTAGAAATTTGCTTTTGAGCTGTGAACAGGACTGTTGCCATAGAGTAAGCCTGCCTACATTTGCCGTAATCCACATGTTTACACTCTCCTGCTAGCTTACAGCTCCTAACAACCCCGACCTAGCATTAGCGGTGCAAAAATATAGTGAGCAATATTGGAGCTAACCAGCCATACAGATTGGAGCTAAATACCAGCTCAGATGAGGAAAATGAAGACGTACATGGATCTAGATGTGGATGCATCAGAATGGAGTGCCGTTGTAGGTTCTACGTCATAAACAAGCTCTTCTTCAAATACATTTTTTTGTCTCCTGATTCACAAAGGTTTGAATATAGAAATACTCCAAAATGGAATCTTAAAGTTCATTTTTCTTTATTTCTTGTTGATTGTACAATAGCATTAACCCTTTTTTAAGGCTGTGAGTAAATGGACAGTGGAAGGAAAACATTCCTATGCAATCTATTCCTTCTACACAAGCATACAAATAACAGCAACAACAATACAAACATCACATCTTTCCAAACACTCCTATCCCCTTCTTGACCTTTTTTTAGTCTCTCACTTATTTGTATTTGTTCTGATTTATCTCCCTGGTTGTATTTGTCAAAATGTTCCGTTTTTGCATATCTTGTTGAATGTAATTGAGTTATTGATTTTCTGAATGTTATGTCTAGTTAATTCCACAGCTTTACTCCATAAACTCAAACATGTGTCTGTCTTGGTTGTGCGAGGATATGGAACTTTAACATTGTATTTTCTTCTCTTACTGCCTTCAACTGAAAAAGAAAATATTAACTGAATAAAATTAAACAGAATTTTTATTTTGGCTTTTCACATAAACAATAAGATTTTCATATCACCTAAATCCCAATTTAGCAATCATGGGAATGCAAAATAGATTGTGTTCTTTGCTGCTTTTTTTTGTTAATTCTTCTGAGAGTTTTTATCTGTAATAGAAAGGGCTTTTAGTGGGTCGCGTTTTTTCCCCATTGGGAACTAATGGTGCCACAAATAAAATATGGAGGAATAAAAGAGGAGTATAACCTATGCAAGGAGTGACTGTTAAATCAATTGATTAACACAGAATTTCAATGTTTTTTCACTTTTTTTCCGCATTATCATTAATATGGGCTTTCTATTTTAATTTTTTATTCAGTATAAGTCCAAGAAATTTTAACCAGTTCAATGTTCATTAATACATTTTCCACTTTTTGTTGATTGCAAAAAAATTTTGTTTTTTATTTTTGTGGGCCTTCAAGAATTCCTGACCGTGTGATCACCTGTACCAAAAATGTGTCATCTTGCAGTAACACAATTTAGATATCAAACGTACTTGGAATGAATTTGAACTACTAGCTTAGCCAAAGGAGTTGAAAAGATAAAGTGTGAGTGACGGATGGAAGAGCGATATTCTGGAATTTCTAAGACAGCAGTTTGTAAAAACAAGATCAAGTGCAGGCATTAGGGGGAAAAACAAAGCTGAAGCTCATGAGAAGGGGAAAAAAATAACTCTCCACCGACTTGTCAACTCTTTCAAATGTCACTCAACAACTGTGGCATGGCATCAAGTGAAGAGAAAAAGTTCAAAAGAGAGTCGCTAGGGGGACAGCTCAAGTCATTTCAAAAACTTTCATCAGCAAGAGACACATGGAAAAGCCGGACTGAAGATTGCAAAAGATCATAAACAATTGTCAGTTTCTTTTGAGAGTCTAGGTTTTGACTAATTTCTAACAACCCAGTGGTTATACAGAGATCTGGATGGGCGTGAAAGCAACATTGGAACATAAAACCTTCCTTTCTCTGAAAACACTGAAAACACTGAATCAATTTTGGGGTCACTTAGGTGCTGGAGCCTATCCCAGCAACTGTTAGGTGAAAGCAAGGTAAACCCTGGACAGGTCATCTGTTGCAGGGCCACACACTCACACCAGGGGCAAGTTGGAGATATCAATTAACCTATTACGCATGTTTTTGGACTGTGAAAATTAAGTGAACTGAAAACCAATGCATGTTCAAGGAGAGCATGCAAACTCCACACAGAAAGGTCCCAGCCAAGATTCAAAGCAGCGCCTTCTCATTGTGAGGTAAAAGTGCCAACTGCTACACCACCGTGCAGCCCCAGTGGGACACCCCTGTAGTGAAATTTGTAAGAAGATGGGTAGTAAAGTCTTGCATGTGGACAGATTATTTTTTTCTAAAATAAAAAAACTCCAAATTTATTGGGTTGTGTGCATAAAACAAGTCAACAACAACAACAACATTCAGCAACTCAATTTGAAGGAATAAAAACTCCAGCTGGTCGCTCATTCCCATTGTAACGCACTCTGATGAAAATCCTGCCTTTGGCGTTTTTTTGACATGTTCTCGTGGCATTTTTCTGGTAATGGATGACATAAATAGAGAAAATTATGCTGAAACGAAATACAGTTTGAAACAGATCGTATTTGTGACGTAGGCTGCATAGGTTGGGGTGTGAGGGGCTGTGAGCCAGCAGAAGAGTGTGTAAACAGAGAGGGTGGGATTACAGCAACAGTCCCACCCACAACTCAGAGAGACATTTCTATTGAACAACTGCCACTGCAGAAACTATGTCTAAAAAAAATGACAGTTTTATGATTTATGCTAAAAATGACCATTGGGAACGAATATAAAATAGATCACACGATCATCGGAGTGGGTCTTAAAGCATCGTCGATTTATTCAAATCTTTTAGAAATAAAATCAGAAAAACAAGCTTTTGCTGTGAGTTGCTGTCTGACTTCTGAATACGCACATTTAATGTTTTAGTGTGATACAGAAAAAGACAGAATAAGATAACTAGACTTGTTGTGATGGCAATTATCTCTAAATGATATGACCGGTTTTCCCCAATTAACAAGTGACATGGCCTCGCATGCTCTTCATTTAAATCAGGTACTAAGATAATTGCATAATATCCGGGTGGCACTCAGCTTAGTTCCAGAGGAGAGATTTTCAGAACCAGATTTGTCTCCGTTTTCCCAGCATATGATTAATGATCCTAATTTAGGTATTTCCAATCCAATCGTGCTCTGACATTTCTTATCAGATGAGCCCTTCCTTATTCTGTCCATTGTTTACCTACTGATGGGACAATCTGCCAAATGGGGAAGTCCAGTTTTTGCAGTTTAGCGCTGTTAATAAAGTTTGTCTCAACCTCCATTTGGAGCTTTTTTTGCTGTAAACATTGAGATGGTAAGGTTTTGTTAGAGTTTTTTTTTTCAAATGCCACAGCCACAGATGTGTTGAATGTGGCGCCGGGTAAAGGACACATCTTGCGCAGAGTGCTGGTGCTCGGAGGGTAAATGCAATCCAGCACACATGAAAAGCTCATCTGTGGCTCTGCACCTATAGCTTTTGACTTACAAATCCTCTCAGCAGGCAGAAGAAAGGTTGTCCTCGGGAGCGAAGCGCTTTTATTTTTTGCCTCGTTGACCTTCATGAGGTGATACCTGTCCAAGTGGAGCTCAGTAACAAATTAAGGCCTGGGTGATAAATTACACAAGCAGCTCAGCCTGCTTTGTAAGCACACAGTTTGGCTACTTTACTCGGACTTTGTCTTTAATTTGAAACAGCAAGAAGAGGCGTCTGAGGCACAGCGTTCCCCCCTCAAATAAACCGCTGACATTTTCATCTGCTGGCCGCACACTGAGAGGACACTCCAGTGCATCGCCAGTGATTGGGTTGGATGTGAAAATCCGTGGCTAAACTCTTCTGCTACAACAGAGAGAAAGAAAAGCCTTTCTTCTTGTTCAAAGGCAGATGCAGATTCTTTCTCTCCAGAACTGGAAGCTGTTTTGGATTTATTCTGAATGGAGTTTGAACCCAAACACTTCACATCACTTTTTTCACTAGAAAATGTTTAATTTTCAAATTTTGCCCTTTGACCATGAAACAATGACCAAAAAAAAGTATTTTTAGAAATTCTTGATGTGAAAAAAGACAGTTTCACATCTATGGGTTTAACTAATTTAATAATTTCTTGCTGATTTCATTTGTTACTTGCTTTCACTAACATGAAGTCTAATCCAAACTGTTTTTTCCTGCAGTTTCCCTTAACTGCAGTTGAAATGTTGACATGTCTACTTGATTAGAGAAAGCTATATAATTATTTAAACCATATGGGAGTTAACATGATTGGATTCAGCTGAAATCCTTTTCCCTGCAGAGAACAACAGATTGCATGTAAAACCAGATCGTTCCATCTTGAGTCTTGTTCCATCTGGATCTTTTGTTTTTAAGTGACGCACACACCACAGTAAATCTGAATTTGTTAAATGTAAAACTAGAAGTTGGTAGTAGCAGGTAGTTTTTAAATCAAAGAGAACTAGTTAAAGTTCTCAAACGAAATGTTGTGCTGTACAAACTCAAATTGACTGATTCTTTGTACAAAAAAAATTTGAAAAGAAAAATTAGAATATACTTGAATATCTACCTTGATTAAAAACATCACTTTTAAGTCAAGTACTGTAAAATTATTGCACTGTTTACATACACACACATTTTTAAACTTTATTTCCTGTTAAAAAAAATCCTAAATATTTCCATATCTTATGTCTCAGGAAAAAACATTTATCTAATATCTTAATACGTTTAAGAAGAGCTATGTCTCAGTCACAAATGCTCCTACGGGCGGATACGGGCTGTGTGCAGGCAAAAAAATGGGCAAACTCCAGAGAACTGGATGAAATTTTAAGATTGTAGACCCCTATGGTGAACCCATAGATTGAAAACGTTCATGCACATTTTTTTTTCTACAGGCATGCTAAGGGCAACAGGTCATGTCAAACACTTAACACGCAAGAGTACGAAGGAAATTAAGAAAGAGAGACACAGGCATAAGGATTTTTCCTTTTTTTAACCTCACTGAAACCTGCACATTGAGCAAGTGATAAGTGTGCGCTCTTTGTGCCCCCCCTTGCTTGCAGTCTGACTGTGAGAATTGACGAAATTGGACAATTGGAGGGTAGTTTGTGTGGGCATTCTCAGGGCATTTTACACACACCCTGTGTAAGGATGTGGCCGCTCCTTTCTATGAGCCTCCACGGGCACCAGACAACTTAAAAACCAGCAGCATCACTGTACGGGTGCATGTGACAAAGACATTAAAATGAGTCACTGACCAAGAGGATTTTTCCTAAAAACAAAACAAACATTCTATAAAAGTGCAAATGATTCCCATGTCCATAAACTACTAAAATATGATCATTTCAAAGTGAAGTTCTCTTTAAAAAGAATTAGAGGATTGGCCCTTAGAGGAAATACAGGTCTATCTTTTGTGTAAAAAAAAATCATGTAATATTTTTGATTTATCATTTTGATGACATTTAAATTTAATAATGACAGTTTTCAATAGCAACACACTTTTTCATGGTATTGTTAATGGTTAAAATCAGTAATTTAAAGTTTGTTGCTTGCTTTGAAATACAATTTTAAAAGTGCTGCACGGCAGTGTGGTGGTTAGCAACCTTCTCCTGTGAAAAGACCTCATGTGGACAGTGTATGCTCTCTCTCTATGCATTCATGTCGGCTTTCTCCAGTCACCCCAGCCTACTCCCTCAACCAAAAAACACATTTCAGAAGTTGGTTGGTGACTCTAAATTGAACTTTAAGAGTGTGTGGTTGTCTGCAATGGACTGTTAAGCTGTCCAGGGTGTACCCTGCCTTTGCTGTGGAGCAGCTGGGAAAGGCTCCAGCAACCTCAGTGACTGAGGACTGAAGATGTATGTGACATTGGACAGACATACAAATTACAAACAAAACACTGATAGACAATAATAGATCTACAAAAAAATGTCAAAATAATGCAGGAATTGTTATTAGTTCATAAACTGACTTTCAGCCATTTTAGGGTAATTTAAGGTAATTTAAAATGACACGTCAAAAGTTTTTTTATACCCTGTAAGTGATATTTATGTAACACATTATCGAAAATAAATAGCTTAATGAAAGTAAAGAAAATGCTCATGAATCTCCTTGGTGTAAGGCTTGTGAATGTAAGCTGGATGTCACTGTAAAATAGATGATTTCTCTGCACATTCCTCAGCAGGGTAGAGGTCAGAACTGTGGCTGATCAGGTGTCGTCTTTAAAGGCCATGTCTTGTTCATTTCTTTACTGGGTGAGCCTTTATTAGTATTCCTCCAGCAGACCTGGAAAAGGCTGTTGAGACACTCTTGATAAGATAAATCAGTATTAACGGTTTTCATCAGAGAGAGAATTACACAGGTCCTTCGATGCCTCAGAATACTCCTCGGGGAGGCCGATTGGTAATTTTACATCCTTCAAAAAGTTTTCCAATCATCTCTCCTACTCATGGTTAAATTTAAAGCCCATTAGTTGAAGTTTCTACATCCAGTATATTTTGGAGAGATATGAGAATTGGAGAGAGAAACACTTTTGCAGGAAATATGGAAGAGGAAATCAAACAAGGAGCAGACTGAAAAAATATAAGTTGCATCACAATGATGTACATTCAATGGCCACTTTTTAGGCATACCTGTTCAACTGCTTGTTAACGCAGATTTCTAATCAGCCAATAACATGGCAGCAACTCAATGCATTTTGTCATCAAGTCGATCTGCTGCAGTTCAAATGGAGCATCAGAATAGAGAGGAAAGGAGATTTAAGTGGATTTGAATGTTGCAGACGGGCTCCTCTCAGTACTTCAGAAACTGCTGATCTACTCAGATTTTCACGCACAACCATCTCTAGGGTTTACGGAGAATAGTCAGAAAAAGTGAAAACATCCAAAGCTGAGCAGCAGTTCTGTGTGCGGAAATGCCTTGTTGATGTCAGATGTCAGAGAAGAATGACCAGACTGCTTACAGCTGATAGAAATGCAACAGTAACTCAAAAAAACCACTGGTTATAACCGAGGTGAAGAGCATCTCTACACACGTCCAGCTTTGAGGCCAATGAACTACAGCAGCAAAAGACCACACTGTGCCACTCCTGTCAGCTAAGAACAGGAAACCAAGGCTACAATTCATACAGGCTCACTAAAATTGGGGAATAGATTGGGAAATGCTGTCTGGTCTGATAAGTCTCCATTTATGCTGCAACATCCAGACGATAGGGTCAGAGTTTGGCCTCAACAACGTGAAAGCATGGATCCATCCTGCTTTGGCTGGTGGTGGTGTCATGGGGTGGGGGGTATTCTCTCGACACACTTTGGACCCCTTAGGACCACTTAACGACACAGCCTATCTGAATATTTTTCCTGACCATGTCCATCCCTTTATGACCACATCTCCTGATGCTACTTCCAGCAGGATGAGGCTCCATGTCATAAAGCTGGAATCATCTCAGACTGGTTTCATGAACATAACAAAACTGGACTCAAATGACCTTCTCAGTCACCAGATCTCAACCCAAAAGAGCACCTGTTCCCACAGGCTGATTAGGAGTGTTGTATTTGTCTATGAAGAAATACAGTAAATGCTCATTTTCACGAAATGTGAAGTGACACCAAGCTGTTGAAACGAAGTTTTTCTTCTGTTTTCCCCCTACCACTGTGTGAAACATCTGCAATAACATCAAAAGACACTCTGGAAGCTTTTGGAATTATTGCAACTGTGAGTCGCCATAGGCAACAAACCCAAAAAAGGAAATCGGAATCCAGGCTGAAAAACTGTTATTGGAGCTCTTTCATGTCTGAAACAAAATCAGCCGTCTAAAGAAAGCTCCCTTTGAAAAGATCGCTTTTCTCTGAGATAGATGTGCTTTTGAAGGAAAGGCTTAATAACTATGAAGCTTTCAATTTTAAAGGCCCACAAGTACATGCCTCCACAGCTGGTGATTGACTGATAGCAGCCTTGTTTGCTCTCTCTGGGATCTCTGTAGCTTTGTGTGCCAGGTAATTGAAAAAGGAAAAAAATAAAAAAGCATTCTTTGTGTGGTCACACCTCCAAAGCAGCTGCAACTCAAATCAGCTGAAAGTCACACCACTCAGAACCATTTTCAGCTCCGCACCAATACTAATAAATCCTACTCTTCCATGCCTATAATGCTCTCCAGTTAACTTAAGACTTTCACAGTCCATCAGCACGGGCCATAGAATATCATTTGACAGATTAATTGAATCCACAGAGCAGAAACAAAGGCTAAGCCCTGAGCATTGGCTCTGATGGGAGACAACATCTCCATAACGGTGACGGCCTCATCGGTAGTTGGTTGATTCTGGAAGTGCTCAACAGCGCTGTCTGTCTCTGTCTCACAGACCACATTAAATGTGCCAGACTGCATCACAGATGTGCCTTTCAATCAAGCTCTGGACAGTCTTTAATGAGATCCTGAAAGACGGAATTTAATGGCAAGCAGTTTCCATTTCCAACTGGCTAATTACACCAAAACATTACAGCTCCCCTAATCAGAAATATCAACATTAATTATATATATATACACATATACATACATACACATACATACACATACATACTTATACTTGATTGGCATTAATGATATTAATTAAAATACTGAGACCATTTATCAGCCAATGTAAGCTCCCAGTTGCTGAATAAGAGCAAAAGAATAGAGAGAAAATTCTAATTTGGGGGAATTTAGAGTTTTAAAATCATTTTAATAAAATCCATTAAAAATAGATACTGTTTATGTCTCATAAAAACTATAATTTATGATATTTTTGGTGATTTGATAAGCTTTTTCTCACATTGTTTTAAGATGGTGTAAGTGACAAAAAGCACCTTATTTACCTAATGTCTCAGTTTTAAATTACATATTTTTAACGTGGTGTAAGAGTTATCAACATATTTTTTATTCTTTACATAGGAGTTATTCTCACCATACCCTTTTGAAAGCTAGCTAATTTTTTTTTTGTTGCCAAAAGTGATTTTGAGATTTCATGGTAGCAGCCATTTTGAAATGAGCAGAAAAGGTCCTTCTACTGTCTTTAGTGAGATGATAATGCACTACAGGGCAGAAACATGGACCAAGTAATATACCATGGGTTTTCAAGGAATATGTTGACCATGCTAATTAATAAGTTTGGGCCTCAGAAACGTGTGACTCAGTTATGATTGACAACGGATTCTGAAGTGGAGACAAGCAGCTTTGGGCTGTTATTGTGTCAGAATCAGTTGGTTTTCGTTAAATGCGTAAGCAATTCACTACGGTTAAGTACTACATATCAGTCCAAAGCTGCTTTCTTCCTATTTAGGGTCCTTTGGAATTATGTTAATTAGTTACAATAATTCAACGAGTGTCAACACTGGAGCTAAAAGTCTGGTGTTAAATGGTTAACAGAAGTACAACCCAAAAACTACAAAAAACTACAATTGTGCTTCATAGAGTTTATGTTTTATCAATATTTATCGAAAAAAAATAGTATGCTGGCCATTTTTTTAAACATACTAAGCGTAGCAGTTTGAATAGATTGAGATAATTTTCACAGCAGTTGTTTGTACCTTAAAATCCTTTTAAACATTAACAATTTTTCTTTAGTTTCCATGAGGATCTTCAGATGCACGAAGCATATTATAGAGACAGGGTTGATGCAGATTTCTTTTTTATGTCTTATCAGAGGACATATTGACAGGGAAACTGCAAAGGCCAAGTATTTGACCACTGATCCTCCAACTGACAGATAAATACTTTACTTTTAGCCAAAGCTGCATTGCACATCAGAACATCAGTTTGTGCAACAAAGGACTTAAAGTTCCATTCCAATCATCTTATGATCTATTTTAAGAATGTTCCCATTCAATTATGATTCTTTAGAATTATCTTTTCTTGTGAAACATTTAGGTACCCTGAAGGTGTTGTAAAGTGCCATCAATTGTTATTAAAATTCTTTACTCATTCCCCAATTAAAAAGTAATTCACTACTCATTACTTTACTTTTTCCCCACTCACATACAAATTCTCAAATGAAGAAAGATAGCACAAACAAGATCCTCTTGTAAAATCCACAAACTAAAAAAAAGAGACTACACAAAGACAGTGAGGAGTTTTAGCACCTCCTCATTACTTGCACCTCATGATAATGAGAACATGTAGATTACATAGTAGCCTACATAGTGTCTAGGCAGGTTGCTCACTGCCACTAGGGCAGTGGAAAGCAGTTCATCTCCAGGACATATCTTGCACTTAACTAAAATGTTTTTGCCTGTGTTTTTAACTAATTCAAAATATTACGAATCTCTCTTGTTCCTGAATGCCCCATATGAATTTGCCCACTTCCATGTTTCAGCTCTCTTTATCTTCCTTTGGTCAATCTCCAACTCTGCATCAGGGTGCATTTGCAGCTGCTCGTATGCGTCTGGAACTCTGCTTTTTTTATTATTAGTGTCCGTTTTGTTTCATTTAACCAAGAGATCATCGTGGTCATCGTTGCTGGTGAATTTCAGCCATAATTTCCTGGCTCAATAACAAAACAAAAAGTTCTAGATGGTCCAAAGACAAACTTGAGGTCACTAAATGCCACTTTAGAAAGCCACAGTTGACATGAAGTCCATGTTTGTCACAAAATATGTCCGTGCCAAACAGACTTCATCCCTCGCCATCCCTTTTTCTCCTGTCCAGCCTCAGTCTCATGCCACAGTGTCA
This sequence comes from Adrianichthys oophorus, assembly GCA_036245035.1. Taxonomy (NCBI): domain Eukaryota; kingdom Metazoa; phylum Chordata; class Actinopteri; order Beloniformes; family Adrianichthyidae; genus Adrianichthys; species Adrianichthys oophorus. Next base: position 6,056,806 of record BSAI01000072.1, on the reverse strand, counting down.
GCAGCACCAAGTGCATGCCAGCGTGCATAAAATCACAAAGAGCACAACGCTTCAGTTTTCCTTCTTATAATGTTCACCTGGAGGACAGCAGCTGACATGGTCGCAGCAAGTTGGCAAGGACACAGCCAACTGTAGGGGGCCCTTTTTAAAAGCAGAAATCACACACTCAGCTGCTGTCACTGGCTGATAAAATACGAACTTCAGCTCTGAATTCAGGGCCTTTTTTCCCCAAAGTTAATTATATAGTTGTTTTATTCTTTTCAAATGAACTCACTTGTACTGGTGTGTTTACTTTGACTAATTATAAACGTATTTTTATTTCAAAAGTCTGAAAATGTCAAAATATGACCAAAACTGTACAAAGTCCTTGAGCTAATGAGATCTCCTAGGATCAGCACATGGCATACTGCATACTGTTTTTACGAAAACTTCTGCCAAAATGTGGGTGTAGAAATGGAATAAAATAACTGCATCCATGGTTTGCAAAATCACCCCATGGAATTTTCAGGATCCAGCTTCTCAAAAAAGTGTTTTTTGTAACGTTTCTCTGGTTGGTTCACATTGTGGACATTGATTCTTATCAGTTCAGGATATTGGCAATCTGGAAGTGTGCAAAAACTTTATTTTTTCTCCAAATAATTTTAGATGAATTTTAGGCCAACTTGTGACTTAGAAGAAAGAGCATTTTAAACAAACATTTCACTGTGTGAAGCTGTATGGCTTCTCGAAGTATGATATTCTCAGACATCAGAGGTTCAGGAAGTCTATTTGGAGGAAAAATTGAAAAACAAAAAACCCAACCCAGGGTTGTAAAACTTTATTATGGTCTGTAGACCATGACCTAAATCAAAATATATAAATCTCACAACTTTAAAAATAAAATTTGATTTTATTTGATGTATTTTCTAGAAAAAGCCTTTCACCTTTGGTTCACTCTAAAATATTCCATACTCAGGCAGAATTTTTAGGAAAAAAAAAAGAAACAAAATTAAAAAAAACAAGGCTAAGATGTTAATTAGGGTGTTCAAAATCATTCTTTTTTGATAGCCACTTTTTAACAGTTATTGTTTTCTGCATCATTCCTGGACTGCAAGGTTGAATACTTCCTGTTCCTTCGAGTGAAAATTTAACTCAAAACCTCATCAAATTAGAATGAACCTAGTACCTGGTGAAAATTAATTTTGAACATACTGAACCCCTTGCCCACCAAAAGATGACATCACTGCGGGGGAAACCATCAAAATGAACAGGGCCAAATCAGGGCTTAAGGAATAGTTCAAAATCTACAAACACAAAACCTTCGTTGCTAAGGAAATCTAAAAATTTACTTCACTGATTTTACCTTAAAATTACATAAACCTGTTCGTCAGTGTCAGGCAAACAAAAAATAAAGTGGTTGCCATGGAGATAAAACCAACAGAAAGTGGAAAATGTCTGTGTGTTTTTTTATGAATTTTCTCACATGCTGCTCTGACCCGGGTGGCAGGGGCTGAAGGGAGAGTGAGGGGCGTGTTGCCAAGGAGAGGCGAGGACAGAGGAGGGTAGCGCCTGTGGACCATCCAACACTGCCTATGACTTATAATTCACATTATTTTTTCCTCATTTGATTATTTATATATGCATTAGAATATATTTTCAAATACATTAAATAGTAGGCTAGTTCTATACAGCCACTGCAAATGTATAAACATTTTTTTTCCTTCCCAGAAGTACCCAAAATAGGAACTTACCACACATAGATGTATTTTCTTAGAGGTTTGTAATCAGTTTGTCATAACTTTAGCAAAGTAACCATGGTGACATTTTGATTGGCTATCTCTCAATGTGTCCAAACTACTTGTTGTAAATAAAGAAACACGAGTGCATTTTCTCATTTCTAAGCAGCTCTCACGGTGCAGCTTGAGCAGCGTCCAAGATGCCATTATTTTTTTACTCGCACATACATTTTGCTTAACATTGCACCATAAGCCTTCCAGGCTTCCTCTGAGTGCCAAGACAGGTCAGGAGTAATGACTGCCTTGAATGTTCAGGAAGACGGCATTACAATTGTCATCCTCCCCGCTCACTTGTACATGTCCTTACACAGCCACAATGCTGGTAAATAAGCAACAGGGGCAGAGGCTGCGTCTGACAGAAGCTCAATAATCCAAGGTCAGGCACTTAACAGCCAAAGACGAAAGGCTTAGTTTACCAGTTTTTGTTTGCCTCAAATCACCCTCAATGCCAGTCAAACTACGTGAGTGACAGTTTTTTATTTCACCGCCTTATACAAATGTGAAAGCTTCCCTGTTTGGGTTTCATGGCTGTACCAGTTCAAAGCGGACAAACTCAAATTACAGAGTTTACCTCAATTAGGTTAAATGTTTTCTTGAAAGGCTTGTATTCTGCAGGTACACTAAGAATATTACATTGTGGGGACACCAGTATCATTACTTCTCTTTCAGGTGACTGGACTTGTAGTCTTCCCCTCCTGACTACAGATTATAGCTTTCTAATGTCATGTGACACATGACGTGCTGTTCTGCCAAATGTCTTTCTCCCCAAAAGTGAGGCTTTGTTGTGAGCAGAGGAGAAAAGACACCTTATATTCAGACTCTCAAGCGTGACAAATCCCTCTGTGAATTTGTCAGAAAACACCTGCAGATTATGGCAAGCTGCTCCGAGGGGGGACGTGACGGACACAGCTGAATGACCTGAAAACGTATTTGGCTTGAAAATGATTTGTCTGAATCAAAGCATGGCTTTCTATTTGTTTCTAAGACATAAAACCTATATTTTATGGAACAATTTTCAACAGAAACACGTCCATAATGCTTTATGTTGTTGTAAAACAGTGAAAAAAATATAAATATTTATGTAAAATTTGAAATATTCCTTTATTTAAAATTCATTTTTTGCTTTATTATCGTGCTTTTTTTAATAGGACTTTTGTTCATGGATCTGACTGTACATCCCTGCTACAGTTAGGTTTGTAGTAGAGGTCAAATTCCTTAAACTGTAGTTTCTTTATATTCTTTTGATGACAAAAGTCATAGAATCCAGCTACATCCATTTTTTATCCATTTAAAAAACCCTTACTTCCAGACCATCCCAATAGGCTGCTGTGCTCAGACTGCAGGTTTCTCATGTTTCTGGATGTTTCCAAAAGCAGAGTGGAAGGCAAAGCGTCCAAGCTCCTGTCTGGAGGAAGCTGCACCAGGTAGAAATTTAAGATGCAGACATCTTCTATATCTCAAGTATTAGGCTTAAAAAAATCTAATTTGAAATAGCAGAGCTGGCTCAAATGACTTCAGGAAATCCCTTTAGTTATGCTGCAGTGTCCACCTCTACTTACAGTGTTGTCATTTCTGTCTATGTCCTGCCATTACAGTTTTTTTTTTTTTTTTGCAGGAATCCCTTGCCTGTTATTTTGTGACTATCTTGTACTTTGGTACTTTCTCCCATGTACTTTGGTGATTGACTCCAACTAAAGGATGAGCCTCTTCTTCTGTAGTTGGACTACTTTGTCACCATTAGAGACATTCAACATCTTTCATACCTGTTGTTTTTTAAAGTAAATTTCTTACTAAATGGGTTATTTTCTCTGTAAACAAGGTCTAAAGGTTAAATTAGAATACTATTTCTGAGTAGGACTGTAAATGAGATTTTCCTCCTTCGTGTTTCTAAAATAACCTCATTTCCTTTGCCTGTTTTTTTCAAGGATGAAATCCTAAACTTTCCTGAGTGATGTTCATGTGGTGAATAAACTTAGTCTTAGATATTCTAGTTTAAAGGAATAACGCCACAATCTTTTGAATTTTATCTACAGACTCAAAAAAGGGTTTTTGTCGGAGTGTTGTTCTAGATCTTAAAGGAACAACAATAGATAGTTTATTTTTTTCAGTGGCGAAACATACCTATGAACCATTGACTGTATGAGAACGGGACGTCACCAATCAAAAAAATTCTTACATTCAGCTCCAGCAAAATTGAGTCATTTCAGTTGGTAATTTTTTTCTGATATGGATGCTGCCATGTTGGAGGCAGACATTCTCAGTAAGCAGTGATTGGTCTAAGTCACTCTGAGACAATTTTTCTATGGCAACCACTCATCAATCAGGAGGGAGCTTGGAAGTCCACAAACCTACCATCTTGAAAGTGTGCTACACGAAGACGGTCAAATGTTTTGAACATTGAACGTGGAGGCCAGCAGCCACCACCTACTTTTATTAAGGCATCTGATCAGCCAGTTTATATGATCCCCTAGTTGTTTCCCCTAGACTGAGGCAGGTTTGCCTGTTGGGGCTGCAACATATTTGGGGGCTCGTCCGGGATTCAGCCCTCTTGACCAGTGGCATTCTTGTTTGGGCAATACTTGTTCGGAGGTCTGTATTTTTACAGCCTGTGTTTCTCTACAAAAGCAATTGCACTAATTGAACTACAAAATAAAAAAATAAAAATCATGAAAATAATTAGAACTTTTAAGAACATGTTAAAAAGATAGAATAACCATTCTTGCTCTGCTGACAAATGTTATGACTGATTATTATCAGTTTATTTCTCAAAAGAAATGTGATGGATTTTGGCATCTTGCAGCCAGCTGGTACTTCCTATTTGGAACATGGGGGGAGGGGGGAAATCAGTCCAATTCTCATATGCAATCAATGTTGTGAATATATTGGTTTTTTAGATTACATCAGGAGGGACACACTTGTGAGATAAAGTTGTAAAGCTGGATTATTGACAAAAGTATTCCATCTGGAATTAAAGATATTGTATCGTTGTCTCTATAATAGAAGAAGCAAAAGTTACTGTCATTTTGTCCGAGACATCCGTGTTTCTTTTAAAAAAAAACCATACGTACTACCTAAACAAAGAAAATCAGACTACTTTAAAGACCCACTCCAACAAAAATGGTGCATTTGGTGTTTATAACATATTCTTATGGCCTTTTTCAAATGATGGAGGACACATAGGAAAATTAGGCTTAAAATTGCATTTCTGAAGATGCCTGTTAAAATTGGGAATCAGGAGCAGACAAAAAAAATGCATTTAAAAAGGTAGTAGGTGTGACATAGAAGCTACTGCGGCAAGCCACAGGCTCCGTGGCCCACTCTATTCTGATACACACCTTTGTAGATGACAAGATCCATGAATGTCTTCGTTTTCCTCATCCGAGCTGGCTTCTGGCTCAGAACTGTACGGCTGGATAGCTCCAGTATTGCTTGCCATTTTTGTCGCAGCAGTAATGTGAGGTTCCGCCCACAACTAAGAGGCGAATTTTCAATGAACTGCCGCCCTGCAGAAACTATGTTCTAGAAAACATCACAATTTTGTTGATTTTGGCTAAAAACTGCATAACCATAACTTTAAGATCACAGAGAACACTTTGAAAAAGAACAAAAGATGATCAGACTGGGACTTTAAAACTAAACTGAGCTAATGTCATTTCCAAATAATTACAATTACTTTTCTTAATCACAGAGGTGGAAAATACAATAACTGAAATGAATGTATTTAGATTTTGACCATCTTACGAGCTAAGGATATGCTTTTTTCGTGGAGCACAGACTCTGCTTACATACACTGTAAAAATGTTGTTCCCCTGCTAAACCTTTAAGTGTTTCAACATTTTTGCACTTTTCCATGAAGAGAAGGAAGTACACGTTAGAGCAGAACAATCTATGCATGGTGGATCAGAAAGATGGAGGTGCTCAGGCAGACGGGTCAGAACCTGAGGGACGCTCTGTTGGGAACCTCTTGATCCTCGGATTACACGAGTAAACTTCAGTTTCCTTTGGATTCTGACAGAGAACAGCATGTCGCTGTTTTCACAAACTGCCTCATGTGAGACTTCCAGAGGTCTGTCACTGTGTGATTAACCACAAAGACGGCTTTTGTGTTGGAAATGCTAAACTAAGATTTACTCCATTCGGCAAACAGAAGAGTCCACAGTATTCATCCAGTATGCTGTGGGAATCTTTGGAACCAAAACACTTAAAAATAAACTGTACAATTGCTAAAACATTTTTTTTTATCCCAAAGGAAATACTTGCAGATTATACATCAATTGATTTGTTAAGATGACATTTTAAAGCCTATTTTAGATTGATTTCTTCTTCTCTGTCGGGTACAGAAAAGTACATTTACTGTTGGTTTTATTGATTCCAGTGTTTATAGTTGAGCTGAAAAGATGACAATATTTATTTCAAGTATCTTCATTTAAACAAACAAATAAAGGAAAAGAATTTCAATTTTAATTTTAACACTCTGAAACACAGGTTAGAAAATGTTCAACAATGGCTCCAGTTTATTGCAGTCATTCATCAGTAGATGAGCTTGTCATTGATGCTTCCATGCAGGGCACTTATCAATTTTTCTAGAGGATCAGAATATTTAGATTTTGCTGAGATACCAAGACTATCCATTCATCTTTCTCCCTTTCATCAGTCAGAAGCTTGTCCCGAATTGGAAGGGACGTCATGCTTGTTAGAGTTGAAAAATGGCCTCTCAACAACGTGTTTGTCTTTTCTCATTTGGCATCTTGCATGTTCACGAGCTCCTTTATGAAGAGAAATTTCCTTCACGTTGAAGAGTTTGCATGCTGTGATGATGGTTTCAGCTATTTTGTATCATTATTTGTCAAATTCTGCCACTGTGGGATTGGTACTTTCCCACTTTCTATGAATTTTGTCTTTTGGGTCCAGTGGTCTCTTGTTCATCGTGGAAGTTACATACTAAAAAATAACCCGCAATTGGCAAAATTTGCAGCTTTATTTTCTACAACCTCTCTAGATGTTTTAAAGACCCAATCTGATCATCTTTTGATCTATATTCAAAGCATAGAGATGGATCAAATCGTCTGCAAGTGATTGCTTCAGAATTGAATTGAGCAGGGAGCTTGTGGCACGCCTAGCGTATTTTATATGCCACAAATACAATCTTTTTCAAAAGACATTTTTTATTCTGCTCCTGATTCCCCACGATCTGAATAATGAAAAAGTCAGAAATGCAATTTTAAGCTTAATTTTCCTAATATATATTCTCATTCATCAGAAAATGCCAAAAGAAAATGTCAAAGACACAGTTTTCGTTGGAGTGGGTCTTTAAGGATGTAAAACTACACACATCAGTACAAGATCTGCTTATGATCAAAGACTGATGTAAATTTGGCCAAATGTACAATACCTGAGACATAAATTTAGCAAAAGTATGAAAGGTGGTATAGTGTGGTATTGTGAAGGACTACTCTATTCTTTTTGAATGTATCTTTTCAAATCCATGACAGAACCAAGTACATCTTTTATGCAAAAGTCCTAATCATGAAATCCTTTCAGGACTAAAGACCTTGATGTTCTTTCCACCTTAAAAGACACCACTGACATGCGGTTCTTTCCAGCTGTAAGGTCTAAGATTTTTTTTTTTCTGTTTCCAGGAGTAGAGAGATCAGTTTGACAGAACTGCACTCCAAGGAAACCCAGTCCACACGTGACACGCTGCTCTGAATGAAGGATAAAGTGCACTGCTCTTGAGAGCAATTTTCTCATTTGAGCCTTGGGCCAATGAGGTCAGGCATAGGACATTAATCACCACAGTTTCTTTTCAAAAATAAATAAATATAAGAGAAAACTTGCAGGTCTGTGTACCACAAGCAGTGATTGCCAAACACCTCATTAAAAGTGAATTGGAGGTTCTTTTTAGTTATTCCAGTTGCAGATCTGCATTCACCTCTGCTAATAAACCTCTCCTGGCAACCAATTAAAGGGAAACATTTACATGCACAACCCAATTTAAACTCCCCACCATTGGAGAAGACATGCTCAATCACCTTTAAGTCTGTCTCTTTCGTCATGAGTCTCACTTACAGCTGCAGTCCTCTTGTGTATTGATTCTCCGGGCCACATGGCAGAAGTGTTTTCAATCTCAGCTCTGTGAGGACATCAGCTTGTCTGGGACATGAGGGTGCTGCTGGGTTTAGAGCTGTGCAGCAGTCAAACAGGACTCATGCACTGACTGACAGCTCATTGTGTTAGACATTGGAGGGTAATGATTGAAGCCGGGAGCTTTTTTGACAGTCTGTACCGTACTGATATAGCCATTGGCCTATTCTGTTAGGTTCAGCTCTTACTGATTGGCTGCAAGGATTTACATTTATTTAAATCAGTTTCTCACTCATTTTAATGATGCGCTTAAATTCTCATTTGCTACCAAACAGATTGTGTCAAAAAGGTTCAAAAAGCTTAAGTCCAAACCATTGACTGTAAATGAGAACTGGACTGAGTCTGTGTGGCGTCATCCGAAGAAAAATGGCTTACTGTCCTTCCAGCTCTAAAGTAATTAAGTCAACTCAGTCATCATTATTTTGGAATATGGAGGCCACCATGTTGGAGTTGCACAACGTCAGTAAGCAGTGATTGGTCCTGATCGCTCATTGTTTCTATGGCAACCACTCTCGCTAAACAGTATTGAGCTTGTTGGAAGTACACACCATTCAACTTGGAAACAGGCTACATAAAAAACCTGTCTATGGCTGTGCTTCTATTACACAAAACTTTATCGAAACTCTAGAAATGTGGAATAAAACCCGGAATTTTGCAATGACACTGTTTCCACTAAATCATAATTATGTGAATTAACACAAACCAAATCACACCATAAGTTATTCAAAAACATGGCAACGGATGTGAAAAGATTTACAGCAGAGAGGAATTACCGTATAAGTTTAAATAACAGGATCAATATCAAGAAGTAGATACACTAAAAAGAAAAAAAAATAATAATAGGTACAAAAAAAGTACAAAGATGATGTGTGCAAGTTCAGTGGAAGGCTGGAGTAGTGCAAGAACAAATAGAAGAGACAGAATATTACATATTGACCATCTACAAAAGGACAGATTGCACATTTATTTGCAGTGAGCTAGTTTAAATTACATTTTCAGTTGTTGTTTTTTTGCCATCAGTCAGGCTGCGGCAGGGAAGAAACTGTTGAAAAAGTGAGTTAGCAAGACTAGCGCTCATCATCATCTCAAAGGTGGCATAGGCATCTTATTCAGGTCATGGAAAGGCAAGTTTCCATGGATGGTAGCAGCTATGGATGAAGTGATTTTGGGAAATCGTGGTTGGCGATTTTACAGTGGAGCTGTGGATCCAACAATTCTGTATGACACGCTCAACTTTGATGAGCTGCGTGATGCTGTACAAACTCTTCTGGTGGCCACTGTTCCCCAGGCAGACAGTTCCTACCAAGAAATTCAGTGTTTCCTTTGCAGTTTTGCGAAGTATATCAATTTCAATATGCCTCAAAACCACCTCCTCCAAGAGCAAAAACGTTTTTTTTTTGGATAAATTAAGTTTTTTCAAAATTGTCGTGTTTCCATCAGGTAATTTACTTTTGCAAATCAAATTTCATAGTCAATGGAAACAGCTAATGAAACATTTCCTACATTGGACTTTGGGGTCAGCAAGCACAACCTACTTTCATTGAAACATCTGATTATAAATGGAAATACTTGCAATACAGAAAAAAGCGGGGAAAAAATTGTAATAGCAAAAAAACCCAGTAGAGCAAAACTGGTTATTCTGACGAATAGAATGACTTAGTAGTAGCATTTATTCCACCATTGAACTCTATGGGATTTTGGCTTCTTGGAGCCAGTGTTACTTCTTTGAAACATGAGGGAGAGGGGTCAGTCCAGTTCTCATGCACAGTAAATGTTCCAAATAGACCAGAAGAATGTCATTTTTCAAAAATTCAAACAAACCGACTTTTGAAATAATCCAGGGGATCACAAAGGGATGATATTTAAAGTAGATTTTGTTTGACCAACACAAATACCCAACACTACACTCAACTTGATTGGATGTTGGATTTGGTTTTGTGTCCCTTTATTGAATAGAAACCCCATGACTCCTCCCATCCCCCCACAGCAAGCTTAAAAATACTAATCTAAGTGATGCCTGGTCATTTCGGAATCAGAGGGCTGCTTGTTACACAAACACATCATGCCTGGTCTTCTCATTTCTTACACCTGATTGGCCCAGCTCCCTAAGTGAAACCACTTTACACTTGCAGAGTTCATCGAAAAGTTGCAAACAATAAATGGCTTAAAAAAACAAACATAAACACCACCCCCAAGAACAAAAAAACAAAAACGTTTTATTCTGTAACATGTTGGCTTCCATTAAAATCATTTTTAAGTTTCCTAACTCCAATTGTCTTTACAGCTTTGCAGAAAATAAAGTCCCTGTCTGTGTGTTTTACAAAAAAAAAAAAAGAAAAAAAAAACAGTAGTATAGCACTAATTCATCAGAAATTCTCCTCTAGCTGTGGGAAGGACTGTTGGTACAGAGAAACTTCGCAGCCCTTTCCCCTCTGTTACTGAGACCTCAGAGCCTGTCTTCATTTCCCATCATCCCTTTATTGGCAGGGTCTTTGACTAGCTTACATCTCCTCACAGCTCAAACAAATTCCTGGTGCTACAAAAACGGTGACCAATATTGAAGCTATATCCAGCCATCCAGTTTTGACCCAGATGCCAGCTCGAAAAGGGAAGACAACGACCTTCATGGATCTATTTGTCAGCAAGTAGTGTCAGAATCAGAATGGAGCCAAGCAGGGAGCTTGTTTTCCAGAGTGTATCTTCAATGTGACATATACAATCTTTTTCCAATTATTTTTTTCCGTTTGCTCCTGATTTACATCAATTTGAATAAAGAAAAACTCAGGAGTGCAATTTGAATTCTAATTTTGTTTATATATGTCATCAGAAAAATGCCAAAAACAGTTTTCATAGGAGTGGAGCTTCAAAGACCTACTCCTGCTGCTCTGCAGAATGTTCTAGAAAATGACACAGGTTTTTTCATATTGCCTAAAATCAGCAAACTTCAAAGACCAGTGGGAATACTTTTACAAGAGATTAAAAGACGGTTAGAGTGGGTCTTTAAAAACAGGAAGTATGTATGTTTAAATGCTGCTCCTAGGGATAATAGGTCATGTGAAGAAAGACTTTGCATACAGGTATGTGAAAACTACTGACAATTTAACTAGATTTTTTTTCATGTAAAGTTGGACTATTTACCCTGGAGTGTACAAGGTCTGACTTACTGGTTTAACAAGACTCTAGTGGTTACTTTTGCTCAGAAATTCTTTCTTTTTTTTACCATGTATTTGTCTGGAAGCCTTTCGCTTTAATAACTGGCTGATGGACAAACCAAAATGAGCACAGAGCCAGGAGTTAAAAATTCCCTTCTGTTCAAAGATTTTGCAGAGAAGAGCCAAAGCAGGACGGATAAATAAATCACACAATGGGAGGAGACAGGAACCACTGTGACAGGAGAAAGATGAGTCAGGCTGCAGGAACGTCACGTCAACAGGACTGCCAATATCTTGATGACTTAACTTTTGCTAGTCTCATGGAGGTGTTTAGAATGGCAGGAAAGCAGGAACAAAGATCCTAAATCGTAAATAATCACTGCAACAAAGAAATGCTTTTCAAATTTTTGCAGTAAAATCTAAATTTCTTTTTGGTTTGTGCTTCTTTTTCCCATGGAACAGAATTCAGTTCACTTTATCTAATGGATCAACAAGGTAAAATATTCTTTTTAGCCTCTTCTGATGACTGTTCTTGCAAATAAAGTCTTAACATTTATGAACCTATTCTAGATTAGATGAATAAACATGCACATTTACACGCTCACGTCCTATTCAGGACATGAGCTGATTCATTAGAAGATCAGAGCGATACTTGCAATTTGGGGAAAACAAAGAAACTCGGTCAGGTGCCGAAGACACATCAGATCGTTCAGACAGATCAGACCCAGAAGCACTTTAGTTCTCGTAAGCAAAAAGCTGAGATGTCTCGGGTGAAAGAGCTGCGCACGTGGGAATAAATTCTGATAAAGACGCAAAGAATGAAAAATGAACGGGTAGGACGATCAACCGAAATACCAAAAACATCACCAATATGGCAAAAAAACACTCATAATAGTCAGTTTAACCCTAAAATGTACAGTTTTTAATTAAAAAAATTCTTAAGTTTTAAGCAAACACATTGCTTCTGTAAAGAAAATTTTTCCTTGCTTTATGCAGAAATAAGCAATTTTAAAGTAAAAATCTAAATGTTATTTTATTGAAGAGTTTTGTTAACACAAAAGGTTCAACTTGCAACAAGGTTTCCCATTGCTTCACACCACTAAAAAGAACCATGAATTAAGGTGGCCCTGAAGTACAAAACACATCAAAAACAGAAAAGATCACGACAATAAAAACAGTAAAAAAAAAACAAAAAACACATTTCATTTTTTAAATAAAAATAAAACCTAATTTAAGAAAATAAAGAAAAGAAAAAGGAAACGTTTCATAAAACAAAAGTAAGTTCTAGAAATCAAAATGAAATGTCAAAATACTAAGGGACATCACTGATTGGACGATGACTTGTCCACTTTTTCAACTGGGAATTTTTTGGCATGGCAGACAGAAGATTTCTCTTTAAGATTCCAGCCACACCCCTTTGCTCCATCGATCGATCAACTCTTTACCACAGTTCAGATCAAACATTGGCTTTCTTCAAAACTCAAACTGCATCATCCAGTCAGCAATGTCCCATAAATTATTCACCTTTTCAGTTTTCATTTTTTTCCCCCATTTCCTTTGATTTCTTGAAAAAAATTTTTTGTTTTTAGAATTTTTTTTTACATTTTGGTTTCAATAATTTTCTTTGATTTTTAAAATGTAAAGTTTTTTCATTATTTGCTTTGCTTTTTCAATTGTCATTGTGATCTTTCATAGATTTTTTTTTTTTTTTTGCGTTTCTTCAGGGCTACCACAACGAATGATGTCATGCCACTAGGGCGGCCGTGGTGCAGTGGTAGGACAGGTAACTTCTGATAGGAGGATCACAGGTTTGGTTCCCACCTTGTCTTGCCTACCTGGGAAAAAAGACAAAACCCCCCAATTTGCTCCAGGTGGTTATAGGTTGGCGTCAGTGTTCGGCAGTGGAGACGCCATGAGTGTGTGAATGTGTGTGTGCATGGGTGAATGGGACTGTGGCTTTAAAATGCTTTGGGCCTTCCAAAAAGCGCTATACAAGTATACTCCATTTTAACCACTGATCACTTCTGAATTTTTAAATTCTAATGAATTTAAATGTATTAGAGTGATTTAGACTCTTGGTAAGATTATTTTTTGTCTTATTGGCAGATTTTTCTGTTTAGTTTGATGTTGTTTTTCTATTTTTTGGAATATTTGACAGTTTTTATTTCTGCTTTTCTTTCAGTCTAGGTGTCCTGGAAAACAACATATAAAAAAATTCTGACATTTTTTTCCAGTACAAGTCTGAGGTAAAAACTCATATAGCTAACAGGGAAAAAAGAATTGTCCTGTGCAGAGTTTTATTACTCAGTTTCAACTCGAAGCAAAGCTGAAATTGCCCCAACTGATCCAGGTTTTACTCTGGCCTGCCACCTAGGGAATCTTTATATCAGGCAATATGTCAGTTGCATCTAAAGACCACTGCACCTGGCTTCACTATAAAGTAAGCAACAATCCTGCAAAAGGCCAAGAAATGAACTGGATGCTCTCCTGCGCAGATACGCTCCAGACCAGGGATGAATCTAACATTTACTTTTCCTTTTTTTTGGGCCGGTGAAAATGGAAAAGGAAGGCTTCTGCACGGTCTTATGTGACAGGTCAGAACAGTTCAATCTAGAAAGAAGCAGCACATAAAAGGCACAGATGAGATTTTCATTCATTTGACTTTAAAGACAATGAATAAAACATTGAGTTTTTCTCTGAAATCCCCTTCTTTACAAAAATGTATTAAGTAACAAAGTTGATGGACCGACATGAGTCGAAATAATAGATGAAAAAAAGATTCAGAAACATTTTTGTAGTCCTGTCACTTTGTCTCCTCAGCTCCCACAGAAAACTTTTCTCTTTTTGACAATCCATTTAGCAGCAAACAAATAATGCATATTTTTAAAAAGTAAAAAAAAAAAAAAAAATGAGTAGAAAAAGGTTTGAAGTCCCGACTATATTTGTATCTATTGCAAAAACATTCCCAGTTTTCTGTCGTTTTCTATAGTTTCTGCAGAGCGGCAGGAGTTCATTGGAAATTCACCTCTGAGTTGTGGGTGGGATAAGCCTGCCCTCATTTCCCATCATCTCTTTGTTAACATGCTCTCCCCACTGGTTTACAGCCCCTCACAACCACAAGCTAACATTAGCGGTGAAACTAAAATAGTGAGCGATATCCACAACATCCACTTTGACTGCTACACGGATGACACCCAGCTCTACATCTCCTCCAAACCTGGCTCCACTTTCCCCCTTCCTCTCCAACTGTCTTCTTGAAGTCAAATCCTGGTTTGCCGCAAAGTTCCTTAAATCAAATTACAATAAGACTGAACTTCTAGTTGCTGGCAAAAAAATCCATCCTTAGTAAAAACCGTAACTTCTCCTTTTCTTTTGACAACTCCTCCTTATTTCCTTCCCCTCAGGTCAAGAGTCCAGGTGTCATCCTTGACAGCACTCTCTTACACTGCTCACATCAATAACATCACCCGCAACATTCGTCGTCTCCGTCCTGCTCTTACCCCTCACTCCACAGCTGTCCTGGTCCACACTAGAGAAAAACTCAGTAAAGGACCACACAAGCAATCAAGTTTTCTTATATATAAGGGAGAGACAACAATAGGGGGAAGATGCCACCATCCTTTCTCTCAAAGGACTGTTCTCTCCTGCTCCCATTTATTGAAAATTCTAGTGGGAGGTTACAACATTACAACATTCAAGCAAAGAAGCAGAGTTGAAAAGTTCATTAAGAGTGTCATATAATCAACCTTTTGGGGAATGTTTTCAGTTCCAACAGCACCCTTCCTTATCTGCTAAAGACAGTGTCGTAAAAACCCCTCATCCTGGTTTGGGTAAAGGACACAGGCAATAAAGCACAGAACAACCGTTGCAGAGAGGTAAAAATGTCATCTATAAACTATAGCTTGAGTTAACATTTGAAAACACATTTAAACAACGATAAAAATAAAGGATTTCTTCCCCATCAGCCCCCCACAACCTCGCCCCTTCGTATCTCTCAGAACTTCTGAATGCTGCTACTCCCACACGCTCCCTCAGATCCTCCTCCTCCTATCGGCTGGTTGCTCCAAGGTTTCATCTCATTTCCATGGGGGGGGGGTAGAGCATTCAGGACCTCTGCCCCGCAGCTATGGAACTCCCTCCTCTCTGATTTACCAAGAATGGACTCACATTCTCAGTTCTCCAAACATCTTAAATGTACCTGTTTCAGCGTGCATTTACCACATGACATTTGAACTGTTTTTTACCTGTTGAAGTTATTGTTGCGTTTAATGCTTTTAATTATCCTATGTATTGTGAGGTGAGAAGGAGGGTCAAGAAAAGTGCTATATAAAAAAAATTTATTATTGTTAATTTCGGAGCTATCCAGCCGTACAGTTTTGAGGCAGATGCCAGCTCAGTCGCGGAAAACAAAGACGCACATGGATCTGGTCGTCTACAAGCCGATGCATCGGAATGGAGCGGAGCAGGGAGCTCGTGGCCTGCAGGTTGTAGCACTTATTTCACTGCTGAAGGCTTTTTCCAACAGCATTTGCTCCTGATTCACAACGAACCAAGAGATACTCAAAAGTGCAATTTTAAGTTGAACTTTCTTTGTGTATGTCCTGCACCATCAGCAAAAATGCCACAAGAAGACATTAAAAACACAAAAAACATTTTCATTGGTGTGGGTCTTAAATGTCGTGTGCCCTTTTAATTTTCTATAGATCTACTTTTACGACTAATGCAAATGTTCGCATTTCTCCATGTGGGTAAAAACACGTCTAAGCTGAAAAGAAATCTGCAATAAAATAATGATGGTACATATTAAATGAAGGTACATATCACTCAGCTCTATCAGATGCATACTTTACAGCAAATTTTGGATCATAGTAGCAACGTGGTCGAGTATTATGTCTAACTCTTTGATCTCAATCTAATGAACTGACTGCATTAAGCTTTGGAAAAGCAGGTAAAAATTTTATTGCATATTGCCTTTAGAATGAGTGGTCGGATTTCTACCAACCCCACTTTATTTCCCGATGAATAATACCGTTTTAATGTCCAATTTTAATGCCACGGGTACCATTAAGAGTCAGAGTCAATCTTCAGAAGCTATTCAATATTTAGAGGGTGGAACTGAGCAAACCCACCCACAGTCATTTGCTGACTTGCTTTTGTGTGCATCCACTGGGAGAAAAGTTGACGTTTATCTACCCGCTGATGTTGTTTCTAATGCACAACCCAAAATATTTTTGTAGATTGTAGAGGTACTGTTAGACAGAGCTTAAAGCCACACAACTGATCAGGCCGTTTTTAACCAAAAATAAAAAAAAAACGTGTCATTTTGTAGTGCATCATTTCTGCAGCGCTGCAGTAATTCATTAGAAATTCTCCTCTAAGTTATGAGTGGAAAGATTGGAGCAGAACAACACAACCCTTTTTTCCACGCTGAGACCTCTCGGTTTACACGGAACAGGGAGCTTGCGGCCCACCCAGAGTATTTTCTAAGTCACAAATACAATCTTTTTCTAACTGCATTTTTTAGTCTGCTCCTGATTCCCAAAGATTTGAATAAAGAAATAATTAGAAATACAATTTTGAGCTGAATTGTCTTCATGTGTGTCCTCCGTCATCAGAAAAAAGCCACAAAAACATGCCAAAAACACAACTTTCATTGGAGTGTGTCATTAAACTCAGCTCTGAGTCCAAACATGTTTGTGCTGGTTTTACAAACCTCCATTTGTCTGTATTGTTTTCACTAGAAGGAGGCTGAAGCTCTAAAAATCAAAATGTTGTGTCAGGTGTCTTAAACTTGTGTTGAGTGGTGCTCAAATCTGTTACCAGGAAGTGTGAGAAATAGGAAACAGCTTTGTGAGGTGCTAGTAAACTACAGTTGGGCAAAAAAGTCACCGGTTTTGCAAGTTGTCCCACAGAAAAAAGAAAAAAAGCGGAGAGAAGTAACCGGTCTGGGAGGGAAATCTCTACTGGTGTCACCGCCCTTACAAGCCACATTTCTGTTACATTAGAGACTGCATCTATGTTGTAAAAAGACATCCACACTTTGGACCTTTTTGCTTGCGGCCGCTGTGCCATCGTCGTGAGTTTGTCGTCACTCGTCAGTAGAGGAATATGTGTGTGTGAGAGTGTGTGAGCAGCCCCTCCCCTGCACACTGAAGCAGAAAAAGCAGTGAGGAAAGACCACATCAAAACAAAGTAGTGCACGCCGTGTTCGAGTTGTTGCCACGCCGCTACGCTAGCACCATTAAGCAATATGCATATGCAAGTGCTCACGGGATGCCCATGCAAATTACTCTCTGACTGTCTAATTTCTCATTTCTAACAGTCAGGCTGCACACAAGTGTGCACTAACAGCCTTAACGGGCTCCTTAAGCAGTGCACACGATTTGGGTCTGTTGAAAAAAAGGAAAAATCTATATGACATGACAGAACATCACTTACTTCACCCATACTATACATGTTGTTTAAGTGAATTCACTTTTTTTGCTCTGCTGGCTTATCAAATGGTCTACAACATTGTGAATGCAAGCATTTCATGTGGGCCACCTGCCCGCCTTGTACATTTTTCACCCACAGACATCCCATATCCACCCGTAAGGACAGTTGTGACTAAGGCTTTAGACGTTTATTTTCTCCACCAATATGCAAATCAATTCTTTCAAGTCAATGTGATGTCTTGAAGTATTTTCTTACATTCTGTCTTTTACAGCTGATGTGAACCTATGAAAAACATCAGACTTTTTATATGTCTAAGGGGGAGGACTTGCAAACACATCTAAAATGCAAGTGGTAAAAAAAAACATTATTTAGGCATTTTTTGCAAGAAAAATTTGCACAAAAGAAACAGTCTAGATGATATTTTTGTGGGAAAAACAAATGGAAGAAACTATGCAGCATTTTATCAATCTCTGGTTTTTCAGCAAGTCATTTATTTTTCATCCTCTTAAATCTCCAATTTGCTTTTCCAATTGTTTTTATCTTAACTTTATTTTATGTAGTGATTTAGTAGACACTTTCCCTCCAAAACAACAACTTATAAATGAAACAAAAACTGAGTCACAGTCAACATGTTCCAAAATAAAACGTTTCACTTGAGACAGAGATTTTAAAGATTAGATGGGAAAGATTTTGTTTTCCAATACAAAAAAAAAAATGCAAAAAAGTTAGATTTTTAGTATGCTTTGAATATTGGGATTTAAGCTGGTTTGAGTCCATTTACATTTTTAAACAATTGGTCTTTTTTCCAACACTCAGCATATCCCGTATACATTAATTATAATGAATTCATCAATCATTGCCACTTTTCTATCCATGTTCCTTTTGCTCCGTTCAGACGTGTCTGGAAAAGTGATGGACAGAGGCGCAGCCAGACTGCAGAACTTGCCATTTTCACAAAATTGGACATTAAATCAAAAGGAGGTATATGACACAGAAGTCTATAATTAACCCAATGTGCAAGTCAGTCTATAAATGTGAATACTGCAGGTCAGATTGGTGCTCTGTAAAAAAAAAAAAAAAAAAAAAAAAAAAAAGATGCTTACAAGCTCCAAGGTCTGATGACAGATTCCCTTCTGTAACGATTCTGGAAAAGCACCGGGAGGTAATTCACACGGGGCCCATTCAGATTATTAGAAAGCAGTGTAAATCTGAATGGTGCTTATGACTGACTGTGACAATAACAGCTAAAACGGGAGATTATGAGGTCCAGGAAAAGGTCTGCAGTGATCCAACTGCTCTTTTGGTTGAACTTTCAATCCCAGCCTGCAGCCCCCTCCTTTTATATCCCCAGATTTATACATGTATCCTAGATTTCCTCCCTCAAAAGATCCAAAAGGAAAAAGAGAAAAAAAAAACACAGTAGCTTGTATCTAAATGTAATCAGCACCTTTTCAGTCAACAGGGATTTAGCTGATGTCCAGCATCTCTTAAAAGAAAAAAAATAATACAAAGCATTCTATTCCGACAGGAAATAAATATTCTTTTGATCAGCGTGACACAGTACATTACTGAAAATTGTTTTGCAGTGAGCATACAGTGTTTTCAGCAAGAATCAAAGATTTAGCAGAAATCCTTTTGACAGTACCAGTACCAGCTCAGTGTGAGTCACAGCTCCCGGATGCAAGCAAGCTCTTTTATTTAACAGTAAGTCAGCTTCATGTAGACGAAGCATTTTGCTACTCTCAGTCTTAAAGTTTGATATTTTTCTGATTAGAATGAAATCTTAAAAAAACAAAAGAATTAATACTTAAATGTAAGTTTTGTTTGTGCTTGTATACTTGATTGTGAGGATGTCATACTGGATTCCTCAGTTTGCCTGTTGACAATGTTCGCATCAGCCTCAGCAATGTACACTCAAGCAAGTCTTTGTGAATGGGCATACATGTGTTTTTTTGGGCTTCTGTGTTGAAAACGTTTGCATTCACATGTGAATGTGACTATGCTCGTCTAGAAGTCCATTTTTGGGCTCTCCATTGAACGCACATTGAAAGTTCGAACTTTGATCAATCAGGGACGTAGTGACGTATGGGTAGTGAAATTAATAACTGGGTTATAATTGGTAAGAATTATATGACACCAAGTTTTTCATATACTGGAATGGAGCTGTGAAAGAAAGCCTGGAGAAAGATTCACGAGATTTGCACTGCTTTGACGTTTACGTGCGCTAATATTGGAAAGTGACAGTCCAATGTGAATGCCATATGCTAAAATTGGTTCAAGAACCTGTGTTTTGTGCGTTATGGAACGTGCAACACATGCCCAGTGTTAAAGTAGCAACATTACAGGGTTCCCCTCGCTATATTGAGGCTCACCTTTCGCTTTTTCTGAGTTTTTTTTTTTTCCAGAGCAATTTTGCTTGCTTTTTTATTTTTCACAGCGCAATTTGTTCTGCGTCCTGATTGGCCGTAGACTTTTGTTTAACAATTTCCTCCCAGCCGTGTCTGCCGTACAGAATGCGCATTTACATAATTGACATAAATCGATCGTGGGCAGATGTTTGGTTTCATTCTATTTGACTTATTTTACTACGAAGGTTTGAACTTTGAGAGTTTGAAGAAGAAAAAAGTGTGAAAATGTTCATGTCTGTCTGAGAAAAGCGTATAAAGTGTGTTGTGGGGGTTTTTGCAGCCTTAAATGCAGAAAAAACTAATTGTCTGAAATATTTGCTTAATTGTGAACTAGTTTAATTATTCATTCATTCATTTTCCAAACCGCTTTTCCCTTTCGGGGTCACGGGGTTGCCGGAGCCTAACCCGGCTACTCATGGGCGAAGGCAGGGTACACCCCTTGACTGGTCGCCAGTCTGTCGGAGGGGCCAAGTTTAATTAAATTGAACAAATGCTCATGGGTAATTGATTAATATTTTAATAAAGTGACTGAAAAAAAGCATTCGGCTTATTATTTGCATAAATCAAATGTTTTAATTTGTACAAAAACTTCAGCAGGGCTCCAGTTTCACCATTTATTGTGGCAATAAGGAAACAATATATATATTTTTTATGGGATTCTACTGAAAAACAACAATATCTCAAATGTTACACTTTAGTCCTTCCAATGCTGCAACTAGTAAGCAGTGATTGGTCTGAGTTGGTATTAGTCAGTTTCTACGGCAACCCTTCTTGCCAATCAGGAGAATGCTTGTTGGAAGTCCACACCCCTAAAAGTTAAAACGTGACATCTGTCAAACGTTTGATGAGAGATCATGTACTCTTACTGAGGCATCTTTTTAGCCAGTTTACAGCTTGAATAACTTGAACTTTTGGGGGACAAAAAAAAAAATCATGGAAAAAAAAGTTTAGATGAGCAAAAACATGTTATGAAAAGTAGCGGAGCAGAAATGGTCATTCTGACAAATAATGACTGAGTAATAGCTGTTTATTTCTCATTAAAAGTCAATGGGATTTTGGTTTCTTGAAGCCAGCAAACACTTGTTATTTGGGTTGTGAGGATGGAGAGGTCACTCCGTCCAGTTATCATTTTCTTTCAATGGCTGCAACACTAGCATTTCTGTCAAAAGTCAGAGTTCTGCAGAAGTAACTCCACAGGTAAGGAAATCCCCAGAAATCTCCACTGTCCATCATGACCCAATTTAATATATTCCAGTTCTGCAGAATCAATTCAATCCGTTGAAGGTCAAATAAGAGAATTGTATTGATTGGTACTGAGACTGGCTCCAGTTTTCCACCAGTCAATGGCATTCATCACATGAATGAAGGACTGCGGAAATCTGAAGTTGACCAAAACAAGGGTTAATCAAAAAGTCAATATTACCATTCCGTTTCTCTTTTTTTCCATTTTCTGAATGCGTAAATCACCAGTGGCACTGCCTCTCTATTGTATTTTTCCTTACAAGAGTTCTCAGTGTCAGAATTTCCTGCTGGAAACAGCTACCGGTGTCAGCGTCCTTCAGCAGGGATTATGGTAAAAAAGAATGGATGAATCCAAGCAACAAGCTAGAAGAAAATAAATTGTCTGACATGCAGGAATAACACACTAATAACTCAAGATGTGGATAAGATGTTGAGGAGTGACGAGGATGGATAGGATCAGGAAAGAATCCATCAGAGAAACAGCTCACGGTAGATGTTTCAGAGATAAATGCAGAGAATCACATGTAGATGGTTTGGACATGTTGAGAGGAAGGACAGTGATGCTGTTGAAAGGATGCAGAGCGACCAGGAAAGAGGCCTGAAGGAGATACCTGGATGTAATTATGGAGGACATGAGGGCTGTTGGTGTGATAGAGGAGGATACTAAGGAGAGGTATGTTGCACCCCTAAAGGGAACAACTAAAAGGACAAAGAAGAAGGTGGCACACCCCTAGGTTTAAGACACAAGTGTCTTTAACTGTCAACCATGTCTACCAATCCTACTTCCTTTGTAGTTTTATGTAAAGTAAAGCAAGTTTGGGGCGTCCATGCTGCAGAGGTGGAGCGGTTGACCTCTGATCGGAAGACTGTAGGTTTGGGTCCCACCCTGCGCGCCTGTGTCAAAGTGTTATTGGTCAAGACACTGAAACCCACATCGCTCCAGTTGGTTCTAGGTCGGTACCAGTGTTCGGTAGCAGAGCCACCATCAGTGTGTGAATGGGACTGTGAACTTAAGGCGCTTTGGGCCTTCTCGGAAGACAGTAAAGCACTATCAGTGGGTTTTTAAACTGAAGATTCAGATTCAAATCTGCCCTTTGTCACCGGTCTGTCGTTTGAACACCAACGACTATGACATATCTGAGGAGCTGTCCTGGTTTTTGATGGTTATGGAGCTGGTGGTGAAGGTGCACACAAAACTGCTTCCACGTGTAGAAAAAGGGAGCAGAAACAGACGACACAGACTGTGCAGATTGGGCTGAACACCACAGGCAAGGACTTTGACAGCATGTCATAGCAGCATGATATGTATAACATTATCATATTCAACCGTTCGTACAAGAACTATGCAATGTTAGCGCTTGAGGAAAACCATTTTTCACGACTCACAGAAAGTCTCTGACGGTGTGATGTTACAGTTGGCCTCAGACTGCAGCATCTGTTGGAGGTCCCAGCTTTAGAGAGACTTAAACTGTAACCTGCCCGAGAAGCAAGGTCACAACTCAGCTCCGAACCAGAGGAGGAATCCAACAGGGAGCATTTGGAAAAGTTTAAGAAGCTGAAGGATGACCAGTAAAAAGAAGACATATGAGCAGCATTTATGCTGGAAAGTCACAGAGATGAGCACCTCAAGGAAATGAAAGTGTTTTTTCGTATTATGAAGAAGTTTTGCTGTGTAATCAAAGCCATGCAAGAGTTGAAAACTTGAATTACATGTAATCATATTAGTTTGTTAAAAGGCAGTAAATCCTATTTATGTAATATGATCAAATGCGGGGTCTGTCAATGCAACAATGCTTCATGCAAATGTGCTGCTGCTGCACCTTCCTTTAAGAACAAAGATGCAGATAACTTTATTTATAAACTAAAAAAAAACTTGGTTCATTCATTCATTCATTTTCATTTCAACCCTGCAGCTTTAGCTCCAGTGGTTTACTCTCTTTCAACAACCATAGCTCCTCAACTGTTCACGTAAATAAAGTCTTCCAGTGGATTCTTAGGTGGAAAAGCAGCTTTGCGCTGGTTTGCAACAATTCACAGTCATGAGGTATTTACACAATCAACGCGAATCAGCTGATTCTGTCGTCAATGCTGTCATTTATGTTGATCACATAAAGAGCTGAAGTACGGTATGTTGAAGAGTGTGTGCCATTTAAGTGTCGGTGGCAACATCTCCAGTTTTAAAGGGTTAAAAAGTTCATCACAGAAACACATTTGAGGAAATGTGGACATTTTTGCAAAGTTTTTTTTGGAAGAAACCATTAAAGGACAATTTGACTGTTTTGAGAGCTATACTTTTTTCCCCACTATTCTTGGTTTTTTTCCTTCATGCTAAACACACATTTTTTCTCTTTTAGTGAGATTTGAAAGAGCAAATATTAAAGGGCCTATACCATGCTTTTCTTAAGCCTTTCAGAGTAAACCATCTATCTATCTGAGGCACCGTCTTTCACTCCTTGTGGATGCTGCCCATTTCATAACGTCATGCTAGAGCCGACCTCTGCAGCATGTCTGCGTTTCACCCACAAGAGCAAAAAAAAAAAAAACATTTGCAAAGATGGATGTGCATATTGAGCATATAAAATAATAAAATAGAAGCGTTTTGCCATTCACCGTTCGTTCCATGGAGGCTGTGTGTGTTAGCCTGGGGACGGTGCTGGCAGCACACACTCTTCCTGGAAGCGGCTGTTCCCCCCTTTGTGACGTCACTATGTGAGGACCCGCTTGTTTTCGTGGATTGGGAGGGGCTGGTGATCAGAAAGCAGGATTTTAGAGGAATGCTCGGAGAATGGAACAAAACTTAAAAGATATACTTAAAAGCAAAAAAAAGAAAAAAAAAAGTTGATTTTGAATGACATAGGCCCTTTTAATAAAATGTCACTATTTGTGCATAGATAGTAAAGTTCTTGCAAAACTTTATTGCAGATCATTCATGAGTGTGTACTGTATGCACAATTGCAAATATGTCTATTTTAATGAAAAATTACAATGGCATCACACACATGTTTACGTGTATGTTTATATAGAGATGTGTGTATGTATGTATCTTATTTCATTTACCCAAACAATTAATGAAAAAATGTATTCATTTAGCTTGATTTATATAACCTGTAACAGAATTAAGGCTACACGTTAATACAGTTTCCTCTTTTGTTTTTTGCTTTGTTTACTTGAAATTAAGCAAAACCAAAATTCCAAAGCCAATCATTTTTTTCTAAAACCTCAAATTTAGCAACTTTTTCCTGATTTAAGCTTAAGAAGTTGGAAAAAAAACAAACAAAAAAAAACCTTGGGTTAAAAACTGTGCAAGGCTTTTTTCTGCCCTTTCCACCATACCCCTGAACCGAGATCAAACATTTGTGTTTCTGTTAGCAGAAGTGTGTGTCACATTTTCAGCATTAATGAGAGTGAACTTAAGATTCCACAGCATTATCACAGCTATGGTTTTCTTTTTTCGAGAAAGTTCAAGGAGAAATATGTTTAAAATCTTGCAGCTGAAGGCGCTAAAGCCACTGATCGACATGTTCCTTCAAATCCAGTCAAAACATCAAGAGCTTCATTCCATCTGATTACACGTGAGCTTACTGTAACTCCGTCACTCTGGAGCTTAAATTGATTCCACTTCAAACTCAAAGCATAAAAAGCCAGACTTACTGATGCAATCAGACAGTAATATGCCTCAGAATATACCCAAGGTGTTGGAATGGTCTCTTTCAGCATAAAATAGAAAAAAATACAAAATGTAGCAGCTGTAGCATAGATTTGTTTTCCATGTTGAAAGAAAAAAGACTTTTTTCTGAATCTAACATCAACAGTTCAAAATCATTTGAGATTCCTTAAAAAAAGGATGAGTTGATTTAGACTTTTTCAAGTCTTGAGACATAGCTGTAGTTTAAAACTTAATGACAAGTTAAAAATGTACTGCACTCTCTAATGTGGAAACAGACTTTTTTGACATATGTGGATAGAAATAACAAAAACATGGCTCGAACAACTAAGTAAGTTAAAATAATTCAGTCAGTGCAGCGACACAACAATGTCCTAAAGTGATTCTCCTTGATACGGGGCAAGTAGTCAGCTCCAGTCCTTTAAAAAAAAAAAAAAAAAACTGCCCTTTTTACGCTAGGTGATAAATCTGAACACTAAAAAGATATAAAATGTCTAGTTTTGAGTGGGAAAAAAACGAAACTTTGAAAGAAATAGGTCATGAATCCCTTTAAATCTAGTAGGTAAAGTAAGTAAATAGGTTTAAGAATATCATGAAAAAAGAAGAAGGTCTTTATGTTTTAATAAAATTACTACATACCCAACAGTTGAATGATTGGAGGACCGAAATTCAGAAGACTTGACACCATACAAAAACATCCTTGAGATGAATCTTTACTAAGGAAGGATGAAGGAGGGTAAAACAGGAAACCTGACAGTGAAGAATTGAAAAGCACAGACCTAATGAGGCAGAGGGGTGATGAATTGAGACAAAAACAGCTGAACATGATTAAAACTGAAACGGGGTGTGCAGTGACTGTGGAGAACCACAAACCCTGAATCCTGAACAAAAAATAAGACTTATTCTGGGACAAGAAAGTAAGGAGCTGAAGCAATCCCAACAAAATAAAAAATCAAAGACACACCTGGTTAAAGTTAATTCTATTTTTTTCAATTTATTTTATTTTTTATGAACTGTCCTGCATGTCCTCTCTGAAGGACCCATTCTGATGAAAATTGTGTTTTTGTGGCATTTTTCGGATAATGGAGGAAATACATTAAGAAAATTAAGCTTAGAATTAGTATTTCTCTATTTAATTCTTTGTAAATGAAGAGCAAACTAAAAATTGTGTTTGAAAAAGACTGTAGAAAATACGCTGGGTGAACCACAAGCTCCCTGCTCCGCTCCGCTCCATTCTGATGGAACACTTGCAGATAAATAGATCCACAAACATTTTTGTTTTCTGCATCTGCTCTGGATTACTGTACCACTCTGGGGTGAATTTCTGATGAACTCCTGCTGCTCTGCAGAAACTATGTCCCAGAAAACGACAGGTTCTTCGATTTTGGCTACAGCGGCATAATTAAAATGAAAAGACCATTGAGGAAGTTTTGAAAATAGATCAAAAGATATTTTGTATTTTTAGCAAAATTTTGTACTTTTAATAATTTAGTACATTTTGTACTTTAGCATCTACAAAGAAGATTAATGTGCTCTAACCAGAAAGACACTG
Source organism: Adrianichthys oophorus (assembly GCA_036245035.1). Classification (NCBI taxonomy): domain Eukaryota; kingdom Metazoa; phylum Chordata; class Actinopteri; order Beloniformes; family Adrianichthyidae; genus Adrianichthys; species Adrianichthys oophorus. Next base: position 6,030,434 of record BSAI01000072.1, on the reverse strand, counting down.
CATGTTTTTACATAGACTTTCAGTAAACATTAGATTACAGCTGTTTTTTTCTCCAGGAACTCAATCTCCCAAATTTGATGTAAATCCTGACTGTCCCAACTTGCACTTTGGCTTCTTCCATTGATTAATTTCATAGTCTAAAAGAAACAATTGTATGTTAAAAATCAAACAAAAAAAAGATCTAATCACCTGCTCCAAAAACAAAGTAAATACTGCAATTCATCTGAAATGCTAATTTCCTTTTGCGAGATAGGTACATTTACATTAAAAGAGGTAGTAAATTACTGGGTTTTTTTGTAACTCCAACCAATTATATGAAGAGTTTCCTGCAGAGGTGTGGACTTGATTCAACTTGGACTCGAATCATGACAACTTGGGTCCTGCACCACCAGTTCTTGATAGGAATCCACTGATTTTTTTCATAGTATAATCGAAGTGATGTAACTATTAAACTTGCTTTTACTTTCAAAATCCACTCCGGTTAAGTGATGCTGATTGATACAATAACAAACCAGCTTAATTTAGCTTCTACTTAAAAGCAAAAACATCTTTCCATTTCTTAAACCAAACGCAAAGGCGATTTCTAGTCCTGGACAGGTTTCCAGTCTGTCGCAGGGCCACATAACCACACACTTACAGTCAAACCTCGGGACAATTTAGAGTAATCAATCAACCTATGAGTCATGTCTTTGGAGTGTGGGAGGAAGCTGGAGTTCCTTGAGAAAACCCATGCTTGAGGAGAACAAGCAAACCCCACTGCCTACCTACCTACAGTAGCCCCGCCTACTTACTGTTTTGGTGTTAGCTTTATTACTGGGGAAGCTAAAATGCATGAAAGTATAAAACACGCTTTTCTCTGTTTGTACTCTGCAACAAACAAGTAGCATTTGGTTATGATGCACAGAGCAACTCATGTAATTTCTGTGTCCTGCTTTTTGTTTGCGCGTGTGCCGATACAAACCTAGAAAATGAACAACGGCGGATTCATGTCAGGAAGTATCAGCTTTTTAGAGGAGAAATCTACATGTGTTAATGCGATATCTCAGAATTGGATAGCTGTTGTGTTTTCACATAAACGGACATCTGTACTTCACTTGAAAAAAAAAAAGTATCTGAAGTACAGGTACTCAGATACTGATGAATATTTTGGGTAGATGTGAACAGGCCCGTTGCCCGTAGTCAACAGCCATTATGGATGGTGACTACAGGATATCTGTGGGCGAAAAATCTGTACGGGGTGCTCAAGTGGCCAGCGTGAAACAGGGGGCACTGGGCGAGCCCACAGAGCAAAAATGTTCATCCACCTTTTTCTACAGGCATACTGCAAGCATCAAGTCGTAGCAAACACTTAAACAACAAGCAAGAGGAAGTAAGTAGGTGAGATGCTGCACTTTGCACTGATTGTTTTGACTGTGGACTGCTCACGGAGGTCATTAGTGTTGTTCACAAAGTGTGATAAGTGATAAGCAGATAAGTGTGTGCTCCTTGCACACAGCTTGGACTGACTAACACAAAAACCTGCAGCACCCGTAGTGGTCAACCCCCTGTATGGGTGCATCTGAATTACACTTTCACATCACCATAGTTTAAGGTGTTTTATTTTCTTATCATATTTAAAAAAACAGAGAACAAAAGTATGTGTTAAAACTGTATGTGTTTTAAGTTTGTAAAACAGTCTCCAACAATTCGATCCTCCATAAGTTGATGTGTGCAACAGACTATTTTCTGTTTCCTCTAAACCAGGATCAGTTTTTGACTTTTATGGAACCAAATAAACACAACATCACCCCTGTATGATTACATCAGTTTATGAAATAAAAACAGAACAACTAACTGCATGAAGTTCGATTTAAAATAATGAAAAATGCTGTGTAACTGCAGATATGAAAGTAGAGTGTGCATCCCACACTCACGCGCAAACAAGCTGACATTTATCTAGGGGTAGTTCATGTTTTAATTGCTGACACTACTGCTCCAGGCTCTCTGAACTAAACAGGCTCTCTTGCTGGATACATAATCCATTATTATATATCAGATGCACCAACACAGGCAGGTGCTGCATGAATAATTAAATGATGCTACATTAGCACTTGTACGGAGGCATGCGTTTAAGCAGACGTCACTGCGTGTGCTAAAAGCACCACAAAACCTCTCCATGCGCATTAAATGGCTTAATGCTCTGCGCCGCATGCAGAAATTATCCACTAGTTAGAAAGAGGAGATCAACCTCAGCATCCTTCTTCTTTGAACTCAATGAAAACAGAAAGCTCGAAATGGAGGATCCGTGAGATATTTGCTGCTTGGAGAGGTTTTCATTCCATCCTCTGCTCCGTGTTTCCATCTCCTGCGGTTTAACTGGTACTCTTGTCTGAACCAATGCTGAGGAGCCAGATTACAGGCTGATTCTGTAATGGAGTCTGCAGAGCTGGAGGCAGTCAGGCAAAAGGTCTGCTTAAGCAAGAAATCTACACATTTCCATACCAGACATTAATTGCACTTCGGGCAACTTCATTTTGGAGTTCTGCCCGGTGAGAGATAAGCATGCGCTGCGGACGCTGGAGCCTGAGAGCAAAAACAGCGGCCTGTTTTTGCTCTTTTCATCAAAAGGAAAAATATCCATCTCTTACACAACACGTAAAATTTAAGCTACTCTGATCTTTAAAAACAATTAGCAAAAGGTGTCATAGCAGTGAAATTGTGAGTGTGTCTGTGGAAGGGGCCAAACCTTTTGATAAACATTAACATTTGACAGCAATAATGATACACTTCCAGCAACTTCTTGCCCTCAACCCCTTCTGTATTTCCCTCCAGTTTCTTAACCCCCAGGCCACACCCAGTTCATCCAGCCTTCTCAGCCCTCTTCTGTCTCTTATGGTGTACCCCCAAGGTTCTGTCCTTGGTTCTCTTCTTTTTATCACTTACCTTCTACCTCTTGGCTATTTTTTTCCCAAAAATGTCATATCAATTTTCATAGTTTCGCAGATGACACCCAGCTCTATTTATGAGGCAAACCCGACTCCTCTCCTCCACCTTCCACCCTCTCCTCCTGTCTGTCTGAAATCAAAAACTGCTTCACCTTAAACTTCCTGAAATTCAACAAGGAGAAAACCAAACTACTTCTGTTGTTTCCAAATCAATGCTCTCCAAAGTCACACGTTTTACTCTTTCCATTGATTCATCTTAGCCTCCCCCTCCCTGCAGGTCAAGAGTCTGGGTGTCATCCTGGACAGTTCATTATCTTTTCAATCCATTTCAATAACATTACTCGGTCTGCCCATTTTCATTTAACATTAATTGCCTTCACCCCTCCATCACCATCCACTCTGCTTCTGTTCTGATTCACATTCTGGTCACTTCCCGTCTAGATTATTGTAACGTTCACATTTTTGGTCTCTCTCAAAAAACCTGAATGAGCTCCAGAACTCCACTGTCCGCATCTTCTCTAGAACCCTTCCTGTGGTCATATTACCCCCATTCTCCAGCCGCAGCACTGGCTACCCATAACCTCCCAAATCAAATTCAAACTCCTGTTGTTTACCTTTGAGAACTTTTTGACCTGCTCCATATTAAAACTCCCTCTCGCTGTCTCCTTTTCTTCTGTCGAGCTCTCATTTCCCCCGGCCGGGTTTGTTACGAAGGGGAGTCGAGTCTTCAGCTGCCAAACTCTTGAATTCTCTTCCTCCTAACCTCTGTAACAAAGACTCTCTACAAACCTTCATATCCAAATTCAACACCTGTTTAAAGCAGCATTTTTTTCTCTGGTTTCATTGTTCAGTTTCTGTCACCTTTTCTTTATTGTGCTTTCATTGTTTATTTCTTGTGACTTCTCTTGCTCTCGTACAGTATCCTTGAGCTTCTTGAAAGGCAATTTTAAATAAAACGGATTAAATATTATTAATAAGGTTTACTGTCAAATACAAAAGACATCTACACAAAGACGTAGTGTGCCAAAAGATTTGTAACACTCTACTCCGACATTAATATCTATCCAATACAAGACGCATTTAGCTCTTATCTGTTTGCTCTGCTACTGAAAATGGACATGTTAAAAAACATAATAAAGTACAAGCTACAAGATTTTCCTCTGTACTGTGTGAAGTAAATATTTATATGATGGCTGTTTTTAAAAAATCAATATATAGCTAAAGACTTCTGGTTTAGTCAAACTGTGATCAGATTTTTTTCTGACAATTTGAGTAATTGTTGACTTTACATTAAGTTAACCCCACTCAATTCATCTTTTTATCTATTCTAAACGTGTTCCCAGTGGACTTTTAACTTTGATTTTGTCATTTTTAGCCAAAACCTGATTCATTTTCTAGACAGTTTCTGCAGAACAGCAATAGTTCATCAGAAATTCACCTCTGAGTTGAAGGTGGGACTGTTTGCACGAAACAACCGCGTGTCCTCTTCCTGTCACCCATAACTGAGAGCTCTCTGTTTATGCGCTGTCACGCTATCTTACAGCATCTCAAACCCCCAACCTAACATTACTGGTAGAAACAAAAGTAGTGAGCAATACTGGAGCTATCCAGTCGTACAGTATTGAGTGAGATGCCAACTCAGACGAGGAAAATGAAGATGAACATGGACGAACAAATGGATGCATTACAGTTGAGCGGAGCAGGATGCATGTGGCCCCGCAAATACAATCATTGTCAAACTGCATTTTTTTTTTTTCCTGATTTAGAATGGTATGAAAAAAGAAATACTCAAAAATGCAAATTTTAAGCTTCATTTTCCTAAAATCATCAGAAAAATGCTACCTGAACATGCGAAAAACACCAGGAACACAACTTTCACCTGAGTGAGTCTTTAAGAGTGCATCCTACGAAGTACCTGTTTGAGTCAAGTTATAAAAACAAAATCGTCTGTCGTCAAATTAACAACAGAAGATCGTTTTCACTGCTGGTGTTTGTACTTGTACAAAAATAGTGCCAACAAATAAAACTAAACTGTATGTTAAACCAAGTGACTGCAATACATGAAGATTCACCTTCTGCAGTTCTAATTTGAAACATTGGCTTTCTAAATACCCTCATTCATTATTCCAGGAATTTCCGCCTGTTCTTCTTAATATCCTTGATTTGGGTCATTAGGGTTGTGGGCATTCGCTTACATTTCTCCTAATGTTCCTTATCAGACATTCTAATGTAGACTTTCTAGTTCGCTTTGGCTCATTTAAATGTTGCATGAACCATATTCAACCAAATCTGAGCTGTCAGACAGACAGCCTCACATTTGTTCCGAAGGTACTTCAGTGCACAGGGAGTTTAATGTTCTGGGTGACAGCCATTACACGCAAACAACTAACCATGAGCAACCCGGCTAATTACAAGGATCTCGACTTAGTAAAGCAAGGTACATGGAAATTGACATTGACGTGAAGCAGATAAGTAAACCAGAAGATTAACTTTGCAAAGTGTTTTTCTTGTCTTTCTTATTTTAAATTGCGAGAAAAAGCAACAAAGGTCAAATTCATTTCACTAATTGACAGGTCTTTGACACAGCTGGATATAGAACAATTCAGCCTCATTTACAAATCAAGTTGCCTTAAGTGGGATTGAAATGGAAACAATCACAAAAAGCGCCTGAAAGTCCAAATAAGACAAATTTGAATTGTTTAAATTGAAGTTGTACTTTGAATAGCTTGATATAAGGCAACCGAGGCAGGCTCACTCTGCTGCAATTTACCGCGTCTCATCTAGATGCTTCTGCAGTGTTTGCAGCCTTTGTCATGCAGATGTGGAGGCAGAGGAGGAACCTGGTTGTGCTAAAAGTAACACATTTTTAGGCAAAAAAGCAACGCAAGATCAAATAATCTCTTAATCTGATCACGGAAATCAAATTTCCCGTTTGTATTTGATAACCAGGTTTTATTTAAGAACCAATTAACTGTTTTGCTTTAACAGTAAATCCTTTAGAATTAATTTAGAATAAAACTCTGATATTTGAGGTTTCTTGTTAGTGTTGTTGCTACTTTACTTTTAACATTTTAACAAGCGAAGCACTTTGGGCATCCTTGGACGGTGGTGGACTAAAATAATGGAATGAATGAATGAATGAATGAAAATTTGATATATTATTTTGTATAAACACATCATTTTTGGTAGTCTAGTTTTCGTCTATCATCTTTAAAATATTTTCAGTTTTAGTATTAGGTTTTCCAGTCTGGTTCCAATTAAGCTTTATTTTGAAATGTGGACTTTCTTCTAGCTGCCTACTCCATTTGTGATGCTGCAGTTATAGCATTTCTTTGTTCTTTTTTACAACCAGATAGATAAAAAAATATGCATTATTCCATCCATTTTCGGAACCCGCTGAATCCCTTTCAGGGTCACGTGGTTGCTGGAGCCTATCCCATCTACTGTTGGGCACAAGTGAGGTACACCCCGAACAGGTCGCCAGTCTGTTGTAGGGCCACACATCAGAATTATATTCACACCTATAGAAAAATTTTAGCTTCACCAATGAACCTATGAAGCACTTTTTTGGACTGGAAGGATACCAAGACTACCTGGCGAGAAACCCACACATGAATAAGAACATGCAAACGCCACACAGGAAAGTCTCAGGAAAGTCAAACCAGGCTCTTTCTTACTGTGAGAACCATGACACAAATCATGCAGCTCATTAGAAATATTCATAAAACTAAAAAGCAGCAATAATTGCATTTGTATTTTTTGTCATTCATGTATACATCGGAAGGACAATGTCTGACTCACTAAATGGTGGAAATGAAGCCTGAAGTTGGATGAACTCACTGACACAACAACATGCTAAAAAAAAAAAGGAAAAAGGTAAACATTTAGTTGCGTCAATCCACCTGGTAACATCAACAACACTACTAAATAAGTGCAAATCTGAGCTCTGATTATAACAAAATAAACTACTTTTAATATGTTGTTTTAAAAGTCTGCAACTTGAGGCTCTCTTTGGCTTTGAATAAAAATGCTAACAATTTGAATAAATATCGGGTTTGTAATTTAGATAGTTTTGTGTAAGTTAATAAAAGTTTTGTCATTTGAGTTTATAATTTTAAATGTGTTAGACAACTGAGCAAAATTAAATTAAAAAAAGCTTGAAAAACCTTTTATTTTCTGCTACACAACAGTGTCTCGTTGATGTTCAGGGAATAAAATCTTAAAGTTTATGATTGCATTTACATGTATAGATTTTTTTAACTGATTTTACACCAATGGTGCCATGTTTACTATTTGAAAGTAAAAGGAGGAAAAGGATGAAGACGCACCAAAGTCATAATGATGAAAAATGTTTGACTTTCTTTCACTTTTAAATTGAATAAATCTGCTGACCCAGGGTGTGTTTTATTTTGAAAGGAACTTGTATGTGCTGCTGTAAACAGTAAAATAAATTAACATTGTGAAATATTAAAACATATAACTGTCATATTTCAAGTATATAAATATTTACAAACTGCATTTTTATAAAAGAATGGCATAATAGCCACATAAATATTATTGTGGAGTGTTTTTTCTAAAAGGTGAAGTGGGCCTTTGCGGCTCTCGCTGGGTTTTGTTCTGTAAGAAATTGGACCAAATGGCTCTATAATCATTTAAGGTTGGAGACCCCTGACAACTTTTTTTTAACTGTGTGTCTAAAAGACACAGTTAAAACACTTTAAATCTTTTTCATGTAGAAGACTGAAGTTTGGGGTTCACATCCCTCCTTCTTCACATCAGAAAAGACAGACGGCACACATTTAAAAAAAATACATCACATTTATTTGTACCGACACCAGAAGTCCATACAGAGTTGTCTTTGTCTATTATGTATTTGGGCACTACAGGTGAGTACCTGCTTCCTACTTTCATATATCCAAAAATCAAACTGTGTCATCAAGCGTTGGTTTACTGCTACCAAAAACAGAGTTGGACATAGCTGACACACACCACTGTTATTTGTCTAAAGGTAACACAATGTACAAAAAAAGCAAGTCTCGAAATAGTAAGAGTCTTGGTTCCATTAAAAAACTTGTATTTCTCCTAAATGTGTGAATAAGAAAACAATGCACTTATCTCTACTGAGCTTCTGCTGCATTGCTTGCTAGGCAGCCCGAGGGAAAATTGATGCAGATAAATAATGAAAAGAAACAGGCCGGCTGATCTTTGTGTTACCACCACAGCAGCTTTAAGGAATTGTTGGTGCTCTGCAGAGGCCAAAGACAGATCCGCCCGGAAGTGGTTAGGTGTCAGTCAATCAGGAGAACACAGAACGTTAAGGTGATTAAATAAACTTCTCTGCACAAAGTACACTACAGTACAACATTACTGCGATGTTCCAAAGAAGTGTACAAATCAAACATCCAGGGCCTGGGCAAAAAATAAATAAAAAAATATCAGGAAACTGAAAAGGAGAAGCTGCGAGGAGCTGCACGTTAGCTGGCAGGCTCGACCCCCATCGGCACGCCTCAGGCCCTTTCAGGTGGTTAAGGCCAGAGCAAGCAGGCAGTCATAGGGAGTTAGGGAGAAAAAGACTGGTGTCTCTCCCTTTATATAGGTGAGGGTGGCACAGCCGCCTCACCAGGAAGCTCAAGGCACCAGGAGAACCAGGAGCAGCGCGGTCCACGTTAGGCTCGGCGGTGTTCGGTGCACTGAGCACTGCCGACTTTTGGCTCGAACGCCTGAAAGGAGACAAAGGGAGGATGCTTGCTTAGTCAATACACGTACACACAAAGATTGATTCATTTTTAATGCAGAGGATTGATCTCGTGAAGCTTGGAGCTGTAAAGAAATAGTTTTTATCCTGAAAGACAGACAACAGAAATGAAATATAATGGAAACTTCAAGGAAAGGAAGGAAACGTCTTGTTGCCTTGAGAGGCTTTCTCGGCAGACGCAGGATTGTAAACTGCCTGTTCGCCCTATTTCAGAAAAAACTTAATTGGTTGTAGGAAGGTTTGTGTGGGCGAAGTAATTAAAGCGGCATTAACCAAAGAAATATTGGCACAGCCACCAGATGTGGCGACTCTGCTCAGGAGAACAGCTTGCAGATTGTGTTTTAGAGGTCATGCAGTAGAGTGGAGGACAGAGCGGGAGGGCAGCTAACCTGCTGTGAGCTTACCGGAGGAGGTGACAAGTCGAATTTGGGAGCTGGCGGCTCCCTCCCCCCCTTCGCTGAGTGAGCGCACCTCAATGATGTAAGTGCCTCCCTCCGGCAGTGAGAGCACGGTGGACGGGTTAATGGTTCGTGTCACCTGGTTGTAGCCACGGCCCTCCTGTTTCACCAGCACCTGCAGGACGAAAGCATGCCCAGCATTTTAACTGACTTCTGCTTTTATCACAACATGATGTGTTATTTAAGAGTTTACTTTATTCTATAATATTTATGGAAACTGTACTAAAAGATTGTGTTGGTGCAATTGCAGCAAACAAATATTGGTACTGACTAAATACTGAAATTGTCAGAATGCCAAAAAAGGCTTTTTAAAATGTCAGAAAATGGGTATTTTGAACTGATCTTACTTTAATGTTTGTCACGTTCTATTTATCTATCCATCTATTCATCCATCAATCCATCCATAAGAAGAAAACACTACAGGAAAAAAAAATTAACAAATTGCAAAAACAACAGTGTAAATATCACCGTATATCTCACAATTGTGCCCCATCGCTAATTGACTCCAGTTTCCAATCGCCGCCTGGTCCAACAGGTGCTTGTTACTGTTAGATGGCGTTCTCAGATAGTGGCCGGACGCCTTTAAAATCCGCCTATCTTTCCCGGGTCGTGCACAGTCGTGCGGACGCCTGGTGATCGTGATGGCCAAGGATTGCTCTTCCAGTTTAATGTTTAAATTTCGTGCGGTGACATACGCCAAAGAACATTCTGAAACTGCGCTGCATTTTGGGTTGGATCCTAAACTTATTCGAGAAATATATCCACGATATATTTTCATTTTTTTTCAAGAACATTTTTTCTTTTTCCTCTGTCTTTCACAGAAGACTCTGTAGCATCAATCTTTGTATATTAAACCAACAAAACTCTGGATCTGTACTGAGGTAAACCAATAGTGTCAATCATAAAGGGACAAACATCCCGAGGTCGATAAATGATGTGAGGGATCATTACCATGTACCCGAAGACGTCAGATTCGTTGTCTTTTGCCTTGACTGGATCCCAGCTTAAGGAAACATTGTTTCCCTCTTGAATCCAGGCGAGGTTCACTGGGGGCTGAGCTGGAGCTGGGAAAGAAACAACAGACTCTTAAAGAAAAAAAAAACTAGACATGAACTTTTTTTAGAGTTTTTCAAAGGGCAAAATTTCACTTACGGAATTTCTTGGTCCAGGCATTGATGGCAGCGCAGGCGGGACCCTGGCCAATGTTGTTGAATCCTTTAACGGTGATGAGATACTGACTGTTCCCATCTAGGTCTGTCAGGATCATGAACGTTTCGTTTTTCACTGTACGCTGTTTCTTTCCAGAATCTTCCTGCTCGGTTTCTTTCCAAAACTGAACCTGTTGACACAAAAAAAAATAAACCTTAAACTAATTTCTTAAGCCTATCAAAGCTTATCAAAGTAAAATGATTTTTGTAAATGATCACTATATCATGAAATAATGTGAACAGACCTCATAACCTTTTGGCTTTCCAGGCCCAGGACTCGGGGGTTTCCAGGCAACCCTGATTTCCGTGGATGAAATGCTGTAAGCTTTTACATCGGACGGCGGCTCCCTGGGCTCTGCAGAACAAAAGAAAAGTGTTTAAGAAAAGTTCACGTACTTTGTAAATCCATAAAAAATAGAGGAAAATACCACACCTCCTTCTGCAGAATGGATGACGACAACTTGACTGAAAGGGCCGTCCCCCTTATTGTTGTACACGCCCACTTTCACTTCAAATGGAGTTAGCGGAGGGAAAGTCTCGTCTCTGTATTTATACGTGGTGGAGTCCGCTGAGGTCACCATCTTCTCCTTCCAGCCCCGGGTGCCATTGGCTCGAAAAGCGACAATGTACCCAAACCCCTCACCATTTTGGAATTCTTCTGATACGGGCTGAGAAAAGGAAATCGACAGTTAATTGTCTGTTAAATGTGACATAGCAGCTCTAAAACTCTGAACATTTGCACATTTCCTCTTCTGAACGGCCTCTTCAGTGCTATCAAGGATCTTTTTTGGACAGAAAAGTTTTTTTTTCTCTTGAAAGCCCCTGTGTGACTAACTTCTGCTTTCCTAACCATTTACTGTAACAGCATGCCACTATTAATAAAGATGCAGCCAGGCTTGAGTAATGGAAACAAATCATATTTAGCTCAGTTCCACACATTATGTTGCCATTTATCTTTCCGTGTCTGACAGGAGGATTTTAGCTAAACAGGTTTTGTGTGCCGGTTTCTGTGATTATCTCTGGTTTTCCTAAAGTGGTGAAACTGGGAGCCGTCTTCCACAGCTGCTCTGCGCCTAATCAAATCAAATGCCAATTTATTAAGCCAGCGAGAATCTAATTAAAATTTGAGCTGCGGGGATTAAATCTTTGGCTAGACCTAATAAATGACAGACACCTGTACATCTGGTTTTGGCAACAAGTCTGCTGGAGGGGCTTTAACCTTTTTACACCAGAGCTTTAGCTCCTGTGTTGACATTCTTTCGACTACCGTAACTTCAAGGGCGCAATTAATGTAATTCCAGTGAATTCCGAAGCAGAGAAAGGCAGTCTTATACTGAAATGAAACAGTTCACAGTAGTTAAGTGCTTCTGCAATCAAAGTAAATCAGCTGAATCACGGACAGGAGAAAAGTGCACCGTTTTACTTTCTGTTCATACGTTAAGTTAGTACATTGAATTAGTAAACTAAGTTAGTATGTTTACACAAAGTTAGTGCGTCACTGTGTTGCGACAGTACTTTACCTTACTACGTTACATTAGCACATCATGTTAGTACATCACTTTAATATGTTAGATTGATCTGTTACATTACTACATTTTGTGTTATGTTAGCACAGTTTGTGATGTTACTGCTATACTGTAGTTCATAACATTTGTTCAGTTTGTCACGTCAATGCTTCACGACACAGCATTGCGAGTCGTGCTGCTAATTTGCGTTGTTGCATTGTGTCGCTGTGCTACACCCCTGCGTGACATCATTGCGCTGCGCTGGTATGCTATATTAATACGTTACATTAGTACATCATGTTAGTAGATCACTTTAGGATGTTACATTGATTAGCTACATTAGTACATTTTGCGTAATGTTAGCACAGTTTCTGTGGTGTTACTGCATTACTCTAGTCCATAATCCTTGTTCAATTTGTCATATTACTGCAGCACATTACTGCTTCATGTATCTGTGTCATGTTGCTACTTTAAACTACAGCGCCACTTTACTGCGTTACATTACTCCATTATATTAGTACTTTAAATGAATTTATTTTGTTACATTAGTAATATGTAGTAAATTGGTGCAAAGCTGATGTGTAAAGATACTTTTCTCTGTGTCAGTATCAGCTGATTCAAGTTGATTGCTTAAACAGTCTACCGGTTCCAGTTTGTCAAAGCATGTTATTTAGGTGTCGACAGTGACATCTTCGGTGGTTAATAGTTAATATGACTAATTACATCAGCAACACAATAAGATTGTCCCGTAAAGGTATATTCCACGTTACCTGTTTTTTTTTCTAAGGGGAGGCTGCTTACAGATGGAGATTCGGTTTTCATTTCCTTCAAAAAGACCATTCGCTGCGACTGCCAAATTATGAGGATGATGTGTGGAACAAAAAGCAGCTCCCATCAACGTTATCATCAGAGGAGGCAGTGCTCTTAAAGACATGCCAATTAATGTTCGCCTTCTCAAATTAGTGCAAATTAGTTTGCCGGATTTACAATTACTTGTGGGTGTGGGGAGCAAAAAAGCGCTGGATAAGTGTGAACAGGGTGTCACAGGAGTATAAGTTAGGTCCCCCGGATGAAATGATTGGACCTGCTGGGCTCACTGACGGTGACTACGGGTCATGCCTAATGGTCCTCCATATGATTCCTTGAGAGAAAGCAGTCAAACAGCCAGCTGTAATGGGATGGTTGAATGAAGCTGTGGAGGCTGTTTAGTCATTCATCCTGCTTAATAACCTGGCCCACCATGGCCATCTAAGCTCTGACAACTCTCCGTAGATGATTGGAAAGGCAGAGCTGTCACGTGCTCGCACGGCTCGACTGCCAAAAGGGAGAACGTTCCTCCAGCGTCTCTTTTAATATCCATCTCCATTGATCATTGATGGAGCCGTGATTTATTTTAAAAAGCATTTAGCAGAAAAAGAATAAATAGAGCAGAGCAAAACCAATTTGAGATGCCAGATACCACAAGGAGGCTACTGCATTTAAGTAGGGGGATTTGTAAATTAAGTGGGGGGTAATTTGATGCTGCTTGCTGAGAGGACTGCATTTATAAGGCAGTTTCCCAGACTCTACCATTTCAAAGTGCTTTTACCCCATAACCACATTTACCCATGCACTCACATTCCTGCACTTATTTCAAGTTGTTTCACCTGTTTTTTTTATTGGCAAAAGCAAAAAAAAAAAAGGCGGTGATGAAAATCTAGGGGATAAAACTGCTTGGGAATTGATAAAAAGTAGATGTGGTGTGACTTAAAATAATGCATAATTTTGTGCTTTCTCATCCCGCTGCTAAATATCAGGTAAAGAACAAATTTCTCACCTTTTTTATTTTTATTTTTTAAAGAAAATCTGTTTCTGAGAGAAGAATTCCTATTTTTAGTCAAATTAAAGCCAAGAAAATGTTTGCAAAGTAAATATACAGAAACAAAATTAAAGAAAGTTTTATATGTTTATTGATAAAAATATGATCCCCATCAGAATTTTGTTGTTGTTGTAAGAACTCCACAGCCATGATCTCATCTCAGTTTTTCAAAATAAATGACCCTATCCTTGATGAGCTTCTATCTTCAGATATACGTGTTCCAGTTTTCATTGGAGATAACTACTTTTATATTCGTTGTTTTAAATGTTTTGCAGTTGTTTTAGTGTCTTGAAATTGAGTTGTAGTAACTGGACTTCAGGTCTTCTTTGAAATGTTTCACTGCTCATTCAAGTGTCTTTTCCTGTTATCTGTGTCCATTCAAGCCTTTCAAACAGTAAGAGCACTCATAGACCCAAAGGATCCTGCTTAATCTGCTGTCACAACTCATGAGCAACAGAAAGCAGGCGGGACTTCCTGCTTTTTTTATGGCAAGTGTCAAGGAGTGGTGGATGACCCAAAATGCAGGAGGTTTTTTTTAAATAAAGCCATGACAGCCAATGACAAAACCCATGGATGACCACAATAGGTGGCAGAGCAGATGACCTGACAAGGATTAACTGAAAACCAGACACTTAAATAGGCTGAGGGGAATTAACTGAAATGAAAACAGCTGCGGATCGAGAACTTGAAACTGGTGTGACTGAGAAACAATACAAAACAGAACATGATCAAAAAATCACAACACAACTGACAAAACCAAACCAATGTTCACAATCCTGACAGTAAGCGCCAACACGTTTAGCTAAAAAGGTTCAAGTAATCACTTGATCAGATGTCAGCATTTCATAACCATATCAGTACTTTGAATTTTCTTTGTTGACTTTTGTATTAACTCCACAAATGTTGTGATTTAATTTTATTTAGTACTTTTTTTTAATTGATTTCAACTTCTTGAAATTACTCTTTATTTGATAAATTATCTTGTTTGTTTTTGACAAATCACACATTTTTAATAAAATAAAAAAACCACACACTATGTATAAGGTTTATCTGGGTCAGTCCTAAGCTGGTTTGTCTCCTATGACAGTGATAGATCATAGAAGGTCACTGTTGACTCATTGTCCTCAGAAACAAAAACCCTGTCTAGTGGTGTTCCCCAAGGTTCTGTTCTGGGACTCATTCTATTTATTCTCTATATGATCCCCCTTGGGAGACTCATCAGCAAACGTTCCCACATTTCCTATCATCTATATGCTGATGACATTCAGCTCTATTGTTCCTTTAATGGAAATAATTACAACAAACTTTCTTATCTACCAGACTGTTTGGCCAGCATCAAAGTGTGGTTACAGGACAAGCATTTACTTTTAATCCCTAATGAGACAGAGACATTAATTTTTACTCCTGATGATAAAATACCCACCATCAGACACCTTGGTTCACTGAGCTCTTCTGTCTAGTCTAGCCTGAGGAATCTCAGTGTCTGGTTTGACAAATCTATGTCTCTAGACTCTCACTCGAAGCTCATAGTTACAAACTGTTTCTATCATCTGAGGAATGTGGCTAAACTGAAGACAATCTTATCTCGGTCTGACCTTTAACTGATCATTAATGCTTTTATCTCTTCACGTTTAGACTACTGTAACTCTCTTTTTACTTCTTGTAACAAGTAAAGTCTCTTAAACGTCTCTAATTTGTCCAAAACTCTGCAGCAAGGCTTTTAACAGGAACCAATAAGCAAACTCATGTTTGCTCTGCTTTTATCACTACATTGGCTTACAGTTGAATTTAAAATAGATTTTAAGATTTTAATGTTAGTTTTTACAGCCTTGCACAGACAAACCCTGAACTATATTTCCAATCTCTTAACTGCCTACACTCCTGCACGCTCTCTGAGGTCCACTGATAAAAATCTTTCGTGTTCCAAAAACTGGTTTTAAAACTAGGGGAGACCTCGCTTTTCAGGCAGTTGCTCCCCGACTTTGGAATGACCTCCCTCTGTCTCTGCGCCAGATTGACTCAGTTGAATGTTTTAAAGTTTTCGTGTATTTTCTCGTGTTCACTATTGTTTCACTTATATGCCTGAGTTTGTTTTATCAGTTTTAGGCACCATGTGTCATGTTGTGTTGTCTCTCTGATTTTATCTTGTTTTAATTTTGTGCAGCACTTTGTGAAAAGTGTAGCAAAAATGCTATAGAAATAAAGATTTACTGACTTACTTACATATTATTTTAATAGATTTTTCATTTCAATTTATTTCAGCTAGGTTTACACTGGTTATCCTATTGATTTGTGTTCCTAATATTTTTACTGAAAAAGACAATCTTACAAGTGTTATCTTACTTGGGAATATGTGGAGTTCAAGGCTTTTCCTGAGGAGACTGAGAAGTGCACTTTGGAGATGACCAATCGACCTTCAAACTTTCAGCTTTCTGTTTGACTCTTTAAGCCCCAAAATGTGATTGGGAACTGGCACATTAACACTTGGATCTTAAAGAGAAAAACAGGACATGCAAGGCGGTTCTCAAGCCTTAGCCACAACCGCCCTTAAGGGTGGAGACGGGCTGTCTTCAGTGAAGCCCGTTCAAGCCTGATAATGGACACAAAAAGAGCATTTCCCTGCTCACACATGGCCATTTACAAAGAAAAAAAAAATCAATTGTTAAAATTTCAGTCCTGTTATATTTTAAACTTTAAATAGTTTTTCTCAATAACCGGACTATTTAAAACGTTGTGCGTTGTGTTTAGGGACGGGCGAACATCGGTGCCAGTCTCGGTATCTGCAGATATTTGTATAATTTGAGATGATCGGTTTCAGCCCAATGTCAAAAATTCTACCAAGATATGCCACTGATGTTTCTTTTTTACTTTGATCGGTGGTTACTGCAGGAGAGGTAATCTTTTAAACACGGGTTTGCTCCCCCTCCCACCCGTCCCTCCCTCCTGTGTGTCTTGCAGGTATACATTATGTGAAACAATAAAGTTTTATTTAAAAAAGCGGTAGTATTTGCTTAGGTGGGCGGAGTCACAATATCATCACAAGATCAAGATCCCATAGGGAAAGAAATCTCACAATTTTTCCTGCACCGGTAATGTTAGGCTGGGGGGAGAGGGGTTGTAAGATATTGGGAGAGCGTGAAAACAGATGGAGGACGGGACATGACGTGGGCTTACTACACGCCAACGCTTTCAAAATAGATCAAAAGATGATTGGCGTGGGACTTTAAGATGCCGCCGCTCCTGTCTACAACCCTCCACGGCTCCAAACAACCCAACACCAACCCAACTTTTGGCTTATGAAAGTGCTCAGAGTTACTGACAGCTATGGGCAAGTAATGAATTCACTTTTAACCCCTTAATCATACAAATGTACTCATGACTTAGAAAAACTCATCATGAGTCTTACACTGTATGTTTAACCAAATGGCAATCACTGTTTTGGCTGATTGTTCACTAGGCAGTGGACTCTAGATTACATTTAACGAGGGCGTCACTGTGGTATACTGGCCAAAGCAATAACACTTGTGAGTTATAAATAGGAAATGATCTAGTGGCAAACACCATCCCATCTGGAATGAACATTATCTCCTATAATGTGCCACGGAGGTGCACTTCCCCTGATGTGAAGGTTATCTTCCCAGTAGCAGTTGGGCAGCCATACCTAATAAGTACAAGAATAACTGTCAGTCGCCTCCACATCTGTTCGCCATTCCCCTGTTAATATATCCTTCAACCCATCTTAATTGCAAATGATCAACTCCCTTCATCGTAATTCCAGACATGCATTGTTCTGAATCTGGGTGGGAGGAAAGCTGTCCTCATGAAAATGTTCCACTAATATCTCAAAAACTCGTTTTTTCCTGAATCGTCTTTTGACTCCTGCACATATCAATGAAAATCCCAGGATTTGGTGGAAATGAGTTTGGGAGTCAGTGTGGCCTCTGTAGACGGAGCAAATTTGAAATTTACCACACTTAATCACCTGCACTGCTGATGCGGTTCTGTGTAGAACAAAGCCCAGCTGGCCTGTTTTGAGCTTTATCAGCACGTCGTCCAACTGTGATCAAGTTGAGCCCTTTGACTCCAAGATCCTGGATGGGTAAGCTAACTTAAAAAGAATAAATTTGAACCTTGTTTAAATTGTAATGTGCCGTGAGCTGAAATCCACTGTTGGGCTTTTGTCAATATTAAAGTAGGAGATTATTTTTCCCTGCTGGTAATATCTACACAGCTTGTGGTTTTCTATTTGAAACGCCCAATACATTTCAGCAGGAGGATACAATAACAGACATTTTAATCACCCGCACAGGTGCTTGATAAGTGTCGAAGATGGACGAAACATAATTGTCTCAAGTCTGCACTGAAAAATGAAGTATCAATTGCCCAGTTCTTAGGGTTTTTTATTTTTATGACTTGATTTTTGCTGGAAAAAGGTTTTCTCCAACACAATCGCTTTCACTACTGCCCATCTTAGAAGGTGATTTTCAGCCACTGACTGCTCCTTTAAGGTTTGTTCTTTTGATGGAATGGCCGAGGCCCCCTTTGTTGACCTGCTGAGAGTCCTTCAGTTTGAGTTAGCATTCAAAGAAAGCAAGTCAGGGAATATCATCCAGAGCCCAGACGACGGGTCCACCATTCATCCCTTTTGAAATCGAAAAAGGTCACTGTGCCTAAATGATAAGCGCTCCTCTGAGCCCCACAGGACAACTTCAACCTTTCTGATATCCTCCTGGATATGATGTGCGTCTCACTTGTCTTTTTTTATCAAAAGGGTCATGACTTCATGAAGGCTTGCGTGGGTTATTTTTCAGTAGTTTTTGCTGGTGTGCAGCTGTGATAACCAGTTTGATTAAAAGAATACCTGCAGCACAAATGCCAGTATTCTTTCTTTCCTCAAAAGTTTTGCTTTTGCTTAAGTGCAAAAAGAAATGTAAAGAATGAATTGCTTTGAATTGTTCAGCTGATGGTGTCTTTACTGAGTAGCTATTGTAAGTGCCATGAACTCTCAGCACAGCATGTGCAGCTGCTGGTTTGAAGAGGTGGTTGATATCAAGAAGGTGATCTTACAGCACAGAGGAGCTAATGATGACAGCACAAGAACAGCTCTTTGGAGCAATGGAAACCAGTTTTCTACACCAGAGCAGGTCCCAGGTGCAGACTGTGTGACCCTACAACAGTTCAAGTCATAAGGGGGATGGCAGACATGAAACACAGTCACAAAGACAAACATTTCACTCACTCTAATTAAAATAGTATTTTTTTAACATGTTCTTGTAGCATTTTTCTCATGATGGAGGACATATACAAAGAAAATTAGGTTTGAATTGCATTTATGAGTATTTTTTTATACAATTCATGGGGAATCAGAATCAGACAAAAACATGGTTTGAAAAAAAAGTGCTTATAAGTGATGTAAAAAATAGAATGAGTACGCCAGAAGCTCCCTGCTCTGATCCATTCTGAGGCGTCCATTTGCAGACAAATAGATCCATCCACGTCTTCATTTCTCTTGTCTGAACTGGTACATGGCTATAAACTGTATTGCTCGCCATTTTTGTTGCACTGTTAATGTTAGGTTGGGGGTGAATTTCTAATGAACTCCTGCTGCTCTGCAGAAACTATGTACTAGAAAACAACACAGGTTTTTTTGTATTTTGCCAAAAAATGGCATAATCCTAATTAAAAGACAACTGTGAACACTTAAAAAAAGACAGAGAGACAAACTAGCCTTTTGGTTGTTGGAATAACACCAGAATGGTTGTTCTAAAGTTGGAAAATCAACTGTCACCTGTCAATCAAAAGGCCTTTTTCCCCCTTCTTTTTAGTTCCATAATTTTGAGTTTAATTTTCAAAATAAATTGATCTCATTGATAAAAAAAATCCTCTTGACTCCTGTTGCCTTGTAGATCAACCCTAAACACAAAGGTCAAAATAGGTCTAGGAACCAAATGATATGTTGCCTTGGTGAAGTTGTACCATCACCAGGATTCGATTGGAGTAATCCTGTTTCACCTTTGAAAACAAATGTATATTTCTTTATTCCTTCCTTCAATTTTTTGTGATTTCTGCTATGTTGCCTTTAAAAGTAAGTAATAAAAAATAGTGTTTTTTTGTATTTAAACCATTAGTAAATCTGGCCCTTAATCTTCACTTAATGTGCTAACCTGAAACTAAGTTAACTTTTATTTTTAACCAGCCCGAAGCAAGAAGTAAGAGTGAGTCTCCTGAGTGCACTGAGTGCTGTGGAGTTGGGTATCAAAGCAATAATGAGAAAGGGAGGAAGAAACGGTTGAATTTTAATAAACACAATTTACTTCAGGGAAGAAAAGCTTAAAATGCTAAAACAAAGAATTTAGAACTAGCAGCAAAACACACAAGAGGTAGAAGGTTGAAATAAGTAAAAGCGACGTTGTGGCAACAAAAACTTTGAAGCAGATTTTTAAGAGGGAATTAAACGACGTGTGGAAGAACCTTGAATTTTTAAACGGCACCATATTTAGATAAACTGGGATGTACATAAGTGGCAATCAGGGTTCCAAATATAACCTAAGATTACGGTCACAAAGTGCCAAAGCGCAGGGGCATCATTGCAATTTCTTTTAGCAAATTCGGCAAACAGCGGCATTTGTAATTGTCATTTTGACATGCCGAGGCGAAGGTTTTAAGAAAAAGTTAACATTTTTTCTCAACCAGACGATTTTTCTAGACTGACAAAACGATGTGTAAATGTCTCCGGATGGCAGCCGTCCATATCAAGCGTCCCTGGCCACCTGGGGTTTTATAAAAAGCAGACCATTTGCACGCCTGATGGCCGCCTGCCTGCCATCGTCTACCTTCATGACCACACCAATGATTTTCAAAAAACATCAGGTGGCGGCATGAAATCTTGAAGATTCTGCCAATGCCTCAACGTTGCACGGTGGCAGTTATATTTGTGACCGTAGCTTAAATGAGGAAATACGTTTTTACCTTTATTCTAGGAAAACAGAAATCTAAAACCACTTTTGTCCAATGCGCAGAGCCTCCATACATTTAATAATTTCAGAATTTTGCTCTTTCTCATAAAAAGCCCATTTATAACCTCAAAAAGAGCTCATTTCTAGTAAAGCTTTCATGTAAATCGGTCCACTGCATTTTGAACAATCCTTCTCTATAAACAGGCAAAACTAAGCCCACACTTTCCTTGGGTGAGGTAACAAATTGCAACAATCCCACACCAACACCACCAGCAAGGTGAGAGCTGGAGTGGAGGTGTGTGTTGTTATAAAAAGCAGCAAAGCCTTTCTGGTGTACTTGTGGCTTAGCTGGGTTCATGTTACACAGGAACAAACACTAGGAAACTGTGAGTCACTATTTGATTCTTTGCTGGTTGGACATTTTTCTGGATGCCTTTCCTTACTCTCTTACTTTACACATCACTGACACTGTGTATCAAAAATGCTCAGCAATACCAGATTTTATTTGTACAAGTAAAAAAAATGGCTGAGGGCTAAGATTACATTACTGATGTCGGCTTTTTGTTTTAAACTTCTCTTTTCTCTGTGAAATTTTTGGGATGTGCATCTATAATGTTGCTCAGACTTCATTTTAAAATCATCTCCAGACTCTTCTCATCAGGAGCTGCAAAAGCTTTTCTCTGCATTTTAATTAGATCCAATTCTGACGGCTTTGGGAATAGGATGACAGCTCTGCAGCACACACTGAGTGGAACTGCAGCCAGTCATCTTTATCTCAGCTGAAGGCAATGCAGCTGACTGCAAGCCCCTGCCATTGTGAGTGTAACACCAAGTCATCAGTCCATTACTTTCCAGCTCAGAAACACAAAATCCATCAGCCACGCTCCCTCCACTTTAATAATGTATGACAAAGATTCCCGGGCAAAGAAAGCAACTGTTATTAATGAAGAGCACACACATTAACAGATGCAACATTATTATTAAAGCACTGTAGATGTGGGGTTTATCCTTTTGTGTGATTTAGATTTTGATGATGGGGAAGATCCACCTCCTCTGTCCTGGTTGACTTCGTTTGACTACATTATTGCCTTTGAACTCAACAAGTAGATTTATTGTACTTTTTAATCCTAGTGAAACGTATTTAAATTATTATTTTTCTTCAATTTCTTTTCTAAATATATTATTTTAAATTAAATTTGTTTCAAACATTTTATTATTTGCAATTCAATGAATGTGACATAAATTATAGAGAATAATAGTGATACTAACAATAATAACATAATAATGTAAATCATGTTTGAAAGGGAACAAGCAGAAGCTTAGCTTATCGAAGCCTGCCACTTACTAAAAACTCTAAAATTTTACTATCAAGATGTTTCTAATATCAAAACAACTAACTATAATTTACCAATCATAATTGTGTTCATCATCATAATCTATTTACTAAAATATTATTAGTAACAATAACACTTGCATATGTTTTAATATTATGACCCATGCTTTTCCATTACAATATTTGGTTGCTTTCCTTAATGTCCACATAATTATCTTTTTCATAAAAATGTGTATTATAACGTATCCACACTATAGAGCACACTGTGAATCAGTGGTCTGTTTTTCTAATGATGTCATATATACGGCACACTGAACTAAAAGGTGCATTAAGCGAGACAAAAGAGTTCAGAAATAACTCCGTCAGACTTTATTATTAACTGTATTTACAATAACAATAGAACTCTGCGACATTGTTTACTCTCTACATGTTATCCTTCTTAAAAGCATTAGCTGTGTTATAATACCTGTAACTTCCAACCATGTTTGCAACATTAAAAAAACAGACTGATAGGCTACCTGTGACTCCCGTTCCTGTTTGTGACTCGTAAAAACACAGACTGAAACCGCTTTAAGAAGCGTTACTGTAAAGATGGTAACTCCCAAACTTGTTAGCAGCATGCAAGTTAACTGTGTTAGATATTCACAATAACACCCAACCAAACATTTTGACAGAGCAGCGTGTACTTCTCAAAATCACAGTGCAGTTTGATATTTTACAAGATCCTGTAGCTTTATATATAGCTGTATATAAAGTTGATTTTAATGCAGTGGGCAAAAAACATCTCATTAAAAAAATGTAAGAAAAGCAGTTTCTTGAGCTCTAAAGTTTTTAAGGATTAGCAAAGTTCTGTTTGCGCAATTCTCATCTTTGTCAAAAGCATTAAGAGGTTTATGTTTTGTCTTTTATGGAAATAGGAGATCTTTTAACAATAACTTCTTTATGACTGACTTAATTTGCAAATATATATATACAAAAAAGAACATTTTTCAGTGTGTTTTCCATTCAAGGTGATGTTAAAATTAAGTGGAGTCCTGGATTTATCGGTACATTGTGACATACTTACATACAGCGTGAAAGGGGTTAAAAATAATAAGACTTTGATTTCGGGGATGAATTTGATTTTTTTATGAACTAAAACAGGCAAATGTGACATATGATGGATGTTTGGGAACAAGGCAGCAGCGAAGTGAGATTCACATCAGTTTGAATGTTGCTGTTGCAAATGGATTAAAAAAATAAAACAAATTTCCTGTCTTGGACTAATTTCTCCTCCTAAATTCTGTACACTTCAATGAAAGAGAATGGAAATAAAAGCAGCTTTGTTTTCACTGCTCGTGTTTCTCCACACAAAGGATCTCAAAACCATGCATTTGACATATTTTCAGAGAATGCTTCCCACTCTGGACTTAAAAACGTAAAAAAAAACATGTGTGACTTCTTTTTTTTTTTTGTATCACAGGAGTTTGGCAGAGGACCTACCTCCCACGAGATGACCAGTTCATGCCTTCGGCCATCGCCCCCACTCACGTTGGATGGTGCCACCGATGGCACTAAAAAAACCAGAAAAGGTTATGTTAAAAAAGGAAAAACCTACATAATTTCTTTCACTTTAAATTATCTCAGAGAACAGTTGGAACTCTTGCTTCTTAGTTATTGTTAAAATTATAGGTTTTTTTAAAATGTCATCTTTTTGTCTGTGTTTTTATCCCCACATCTTCTTTTTAAATTAGACTACAGTAAGTACAACACAATTAGTTTCTTAATTATGCTGAAGAAAGTGTACAAAGTATAAAGCTGAAGTGTAATGACCATTGACCTTTGTAATTATTGCATTTTATACAAGAAGTAAGCAGCTGGTAAAGTAGCACAGGGAATTTTAGCTCGTTTTAAACAAAATTTTCCTGTTTTGTTTGCTTAATTTAGCAGAAAAAAACTCATGAAATACACAGGATGAGATTGTTTTCAGGTTTCTCACCAATTAAAATACAGTATATATTTAAAAAAAAGAAACTGGCTTGTATAAAACAAACATTCGTAATGCTGGAATGATTTACCTGCTTCTTTTGTTCTAACACGTCTAGAAGGTGCGCTCGGATCGCCGGTCCCGATCGCATTGCTGGCGACAACTCTGAACTCATATTCCACCCAGGGGTTGAGTTCCACGGCCATGGCCGACTCCATGTCCCCGGTGACTGGGTCTGGATCTGCAACAAAAGAGCAGTGTCTTCAGTCTGAGCATGCTCCACGCTCCTGAGAATGCAGTTTACACCACATAAAGTGTGCACAAAATGCTCCAGCATGAGTGCAAACTCTCAAACTCAAATGTGTTTGACAGTGTTTAGACTCTCCTTTCAACAGAAAGCAAAAAGGTCTTATGAATTTCTGGCAAAGTGAGAAACATGAGAGGATGCGAAATGTAGCAGTCAGCATGGAGGTGAAGGCTCTGTGACAGAGAAATTAGCAGATGTGAGAAGGCAAAGTATTAAGTGGTTGAAGAAAAGTCTTCTGCTGAAAAAAGAATATCTGTCAAAGTGAAAGGAGAAGTTCACATAAATGCAGCGAGACCAACTATGATGTGTGGATGTGAATGATGGCACTAGAAACAAAGGGTGGAGGCAGGAAGTGTCAGCCTTAAAGGTGCTTTTCAATGAAGCAAACGAAAGTTTGGGCACCCCAGGTAACTTTTGCAAACACCATTCTTTTGTTTTCTGTTATTTTGAAAGGGTAAATGATGGAAATAAAGTCACATTTTTTGACATATTAAAAGGATGTCTCATCTGTAAACAGATGCCTTTAGGTGATTTTTCAGTCTTTCCTTGTGTTCTTTGTGCACAATAATATAACATTTTACCTAGGGTGCCCAAACTTTTGATTCCCACTGTACATGACAACTGGATCAAGTGAGTATGACATCACCTATTGAAAATTACTTACTTCATGTTCTGATGAAATTAAATCAGTTTATCTTTTTTGGGATACAGATGCCACTCTATATGGAGCCACATGTCGACAGTGAGCAGTAATTGGTTGGGTCATTGTTTCTATGGCAACCACTTTTGCCAGTCAGGAGTGAGCTGTTGGAAGTCTACACCCCTGCCACTTGAAAGCGGGCTATACAAAATCCGTCTTTTGAACATTAGGTGTCGAATTATTGCGTTAATCCCGATTATTAATTACAGACAAATTAGCATGCTTTTTTTTATTGCGTTAATCTTATTTTTAATCTATAACTATTGTTGTGTTCTCAAACATTTAAAAAAAGTCCAACTGTTTACTTCGATGAAGGTTTATTTGAACTCGGATGAAAACGTGTCTTACATTGGTCTCATTGCAGGTCTTGTATCCCTGGAAGTGGCACATCCGACGTCGTTGCTGTGACTTTGTCAATGTGCGATTTTGTAGTTCCTAACAGTACTAATCCAAAGCCACAATGGCACAACTGATATTGTCTATTAACTGTGGAATAAGGTATATCAACATGTGTAAGAAAAAGTTTGTGGTTGTTGTCAGTATTTTTTGGATTGCTCAGAAAAGTGTTCCTACTGTTTTCTTGGGTTAAATTACAGCCCCCTCGACCTGATGGTTTGTTTTTATTTTTTTTTCCGTAATTGTTCGAGGTACTTCTTGGTGTTGTAAATGTAAAGGATAAAAGAGGAAAACTTTAAGCCAATTTTTATCTGTATTTTGATCTTTTCCTGTGAAATAATCAACTTTAAATGAAAATATCTCAAAATGAGGCTTTTTTACAGAAATTATTAGGTTTGATTAAAAATAGATTAATTAGGTACTCACACACACAAAAAAAAAAAAAAATCACATGACAGCACTATTTTAAACATTCGACATGGAACCAGATACTTTTATTACGGCATCCGATTGGCCACTTTATAACTTATGTTCCCTGCACTACAACATGTCATGAAAAAGATTAGGATTAGCAAGAAAATGTTTTAAAAATTAGAAGAGCAAGAATCAAAATTCAGAAAAATATAATGAATGAGGAATAGCTGTTTATTTCTCTGTAGAAGTCTATTTGGCTTCTTGGAGTCAGCAGGTCCTGTTTGGATCAGAAGGGGAAGGGGTAACTTAGTCCAGTTCTCATATACAATCAATGAGATGGACACAATTAGGATGTTGAAAGAGCAGCACGAGTAGAATGGTTTGAAGACAAAGTAGAAATGTTTGATCATGTGCAAAGAATAGATAGAGTTTAATGACTGAAAAATGAGCCAAAGAGGAGCTTTGAGAACAAATTGAAAGAAGTCCTGAAAACGATTAGTGTTACAAAAGATGCAGTGACTGAAGGAAGAAGAAGACACATAATCTGGTGTGGTTAAACCCGAACAGACAAGCCGTAACAAGAAGCTTAGTTTGTGCCTTAGAATGAAACGAGATATATACAGTATAAATATAAATGTATAATTTTCATTTCAGTTAATTCTGTGGTTCTGTGACATGAATAAAAAACGTGTTTACAAGAGCCCCTTTTTTGGGTCAGGGGATGCTTCCATTTTTGTCAAAAGTACCACCAAGACCACAAGAAAAAGAAATCAAAATTGAGCAAATATTGAACTTTTTGGAGCAGGAACTGAGCAGGTGTTTGATTTCCACACGCTAAGCTGAATGAGGTGAGAAGTGGTGCAGGTGCACAGATGCAACTGGATGGTAGCCATTAGACATTTCAACAAACTCCTACTAGCAAAGCTTTGTTATGACAACTTCAAGGATGTTGCTACTTTATGCTTTCTAAAATCCTCGCACTTGATGTTAGAACTAATACATCTGTGTACACCCACACTTTTTAATCTTCTTGTTTTGATCTCTTCTCTAGTAACATTCTTTTAATTCATTTATTTATTTATATTCCCAGGGGTTGTTCACTCTTTAACGTCTACATTTGTTGCCTTTGCTCGTTGCATTTTCTCTGCAGAGAAATGCACAGCTGCATGTTTGTTCATAAAAAAAAAAAAAAATGAAGGTATTCTGGGTGAGAGCTTCGCTGTAGATTTCGTATAATTTAACATTTTTTTAAACCAGGAAGTCATGCAGTAACATTATAACATATTGATAGATTCACGGAGTTCAAGTGTGACATTTCTGAGAAGTGTTGCTCTTTAGTTTGGATCAGGTGGCAAAATCGGTGTCAGTTCCTTAACAAATATTGCATCATATTCTTTTGACGTTGTGTCATCATGTAACTTGGTAGAAACAAAACAAAATAACCCCCCCCGCCAAAAGGATAAAATACAGTAACAAATGGAGTGCATCTATTTTTGGCTGTTATTTGTTGATGACATGTAGCTGTGCACAAATCTCATCTAACAGGAGGGGAAGATCTACATGTCAAACAATCAATAGAATGTATTGTTGAGCTCCAATTTCTTTGTATTGGATGACAGTAAAGACCAAACTGGATCCAAGTGAACTGAATCAAGTGGGTCCTTCTGAAATGTAAGCTAAGCTGAACTGTATTTTAAAAGCTGCACACACCATTTTAAAGAAAAATACATGATATAATTCCAATTCTAATTTTAATGTTTTAATTTACACAGATGTGCATGGATGGTTGTTTATGATCATCTTCTGATCTATTGTAAAAGCGTTATGATTACACAGTTTTTAGTCCAAATCAAAAAATCTGTCATTTTCTAGGATTTCTGCAGAGCTGCAGTAGTTTATTCGGAATTTGTCTCTTAGTTGTGGGCGGAACTGTGAGGATAGAGTGAGCCTGCCCCATTTCCCATCATCCATCTATACAGATGCTCTCCCCCTAGCAACTCAAATGGCAAACAGTATTGGAGCAATCCAGCCTCCAGCCACAGGTCATCCTGGACGAGCAAAACCAAGACGTACTTGGATCTATTTGTCTACAAGTGGATGCATCAGAATGGAGCAGAGCCGGGAGCTTATGGCCCACCCAGCGTCTTTTATACGGCACAACTACAATCTCTTCCAAACTGCGTTTTATTTTTATTTTTTTTTGTCTGGTCCTGATACGCAACAGTTTTAAAAAAAATACTTGGAATGCAATTTTAAGCTTAAATTTCTGCATCTATGTCTTCTATCACAGAAAATCACATTGTGAATATTTGACTTATCTTCTTAACTACCGACAATGCAAATTTTTCCTCAGTAGAAGACATTTCTAATACTGAACATCTCCTTACAACTGCACGCTATTGAATTAACGCCTTTCGGCATCCACAGAGGACATCTGGGGCGTTTCAATGATACCAAATTGAAGGAGTTGGGGCTCTGGGAATTGTCATTGGCAATGTGAAAAGGCTACTGTAAATCTAAAGTTTTTAAAATACGTTTTTGAAAAAAATGTTGATAATTTTAGACTTTGTCTGACAACTTTTTGAACTTCAGTTAGTACATTTGTGTACCCTCTTGTATTTATTTATTTTGTCCTTGGTGTCATTAAAACAGCTGACTCTGCTGTCAGTTTCTCATTTCTGTCTGCAAACAGTCTTATTTTTTGCTTCACACAGTGTTCCCAAATTTTTTGAAAACATGAAGAAGGGTTTGACTCTAACCAACTTCATTTTTAAACATTGTAATTAAAAAATAAGCCATTTGTAGCATTTCTCCAACAGCTGCATTCTAGAGAGACACAGCCCAAGTGTTTGCTCAGCAGACGGAGATGTTAGCTTTAGCATTGTCATCTCTATGAAGCGCATCCTGAAGCCTGGGTTTAGTGGTGTAATTACACAAAGATGCAAGCAACAAAAACAGACAAGTGTACATTTTAACATTGGCAAATGTCCTTTCTTCTGGAATTTTGATAGATTTGAAACATAAACATAAACTGAGCATTAAAAAAGCTAGCGTAATTATTTAATGCAGCTTTTTGAATTTTTGAAACTTTTTTGTGAGGCTAAAAGATGGTTAGAAATTCGAGGAGTAATGATTCATTTTAACAACAGTTTGATTCGTATCATAATTTGTGGTCGCTGATATAATCCATAATTGATTTTGGTTCATTTTGAATGAATCGCTTTACATATGTAAAATTGATCCAGGACATCTTTAGTCAAAACTTCAACCAGTGTGACTCAAAGTTAAATACCTGGCACTGAACAGTGCAGGGAAAGTTTTTCAGATTCCTTGTATTTCTTGCAAGACAATCAAGTGTTAAATTAAATATGTGAACAAACAAACGAGTTAACAAGAATTAATGTCAAATCCATTCACATTTTATTTTCATTAAGTTCAACCCACTGTTCTTAATCCACATCAAAATAACGCAAAGGGAACATTATTAGAACATTAGGCCACACTGTATGGTCACGACTTTCCACACATTGGACTGGAATGATGGATTGATCATTTTTTCCTGCTGTCATGTGTGTTGTCCACTGTGATATACTTAGTTGTTTATAGTAAAACAAACCTACCGTACCTCAATCCAAATGCTACATTTCCAAGATTGATTATAATCTTTTATTTCACTTTGAAATGATTTTAGATTGGCAAAGGTTGATTTGATTCGATTAATAACTTGCCTTAGACAGATTGATCGTAGGAATATAAATCGATGAATTGATTAATTCGATTCACCCCTATCATTAGAAATACATTTGAAACAGATGAATGTTTCTTTGATGCCTCCACAAACAAGCTTTGTCAAAACTGGCCATTCAAACTAGAACCAAACCACATCCAAGTCACAAATGACTCAGTTGCATCTGATGGAGCTGTTTGATATCCCTCTGTCTGGGAAGCTGCTGTTCAAACATCTGTCTGCTATAAAAAAGGAGCTAAAAGCCACACATCTTCCTGCTCCTCTAAACATGTTCAGCGCTCACAATCTATCACAGTCATAATTATGCTTCATCGAAACAAATGTAGTTGAACAGACATGATGTGAGTGGAGTTTATACAAAGTGTGATTAATTTATCTGTGGGGATGTATCATTATCACACCTTGGACTCTGTTATTATTTTCACACGGCACATTAAGATGGATTACACCGAGAGCTGAGCAGACTCTTATCGGTTAAAGCTAAGTGATAATAATTGATGGTTATTTTGTAAAGTTACAGCTAAAAAAGAAGGATATAATTTGTTCCTAGGTGCTTAAAGCATGATAAACTAAATGAACATGGATCACTTTTATATTTCAAAGCCAAAAGGTCAATTATTCACTAAGTGCTGATCTGACACTGAATACATTTTGCATCTATGACATTAGAAGCTCATACTTAATGCTTTTTATGGATCCCCTCTAAATACATTTTTCCTTTAAGAGTGGATTTCCACTTTCAAGAGATATTCAACATTTTTTTGGATGTAGCAAATTGTTTTATTAAGTAAAAAACCTCAAACATTCTTACAGTAATGACCGTATTGACCCTCCATCTATATATGAGGCTGAAATTAAGGCCCCGCATCCACTTCCTGCAATCTGCTCTTGATTGATTACCTGTTTTGACAGTTTGCCAGCCTAATGAGAACGGGCTCCGGGCTTGTAAATTATAGGTGCTGATGGGGCTGTGGTTGTCCAGACCCCGAGTCCAAGACAAGGTAGCTGTGTGGTCTGTGATCTCCTCCACGATCACAACTCCGGGGGGTCCAGGAGGGCCTGGTGAGGGGATAATTACAAGACAGACCAAATTACAAGTGAGGACATCTGGATTTCTGCATCCCAAATGAGAAACAAATGGACCAGGAATGTCAGCACAGATTAGGGAGAAAGGGAGCTGCAGTCTGAAGCAATTCTCATGTAACTTTTAGTTTTTAACACAGATTATTAAAGCATCTGATGATCTGCTCTTATATTCGGTTTCGGTTTCAATCATTCAATGAAATCTCACCAAAATTAGCACGCACCCAGTACCTCAAAAAAGTACGTTTTTGACACAGTGAACAATCCCTCCTAAAAAAGTAGAAAGGTCATTCACTATACTTAAGTGAAACTGTTAAAAAAAATGAAGGCCAGAATCTCTCATGCAGCTCAAAAAAAAAAGAAAAAAAAGCTCAAAATTCAACAGGAAAACCAAAAGACGTGTCGGAATATGCAAAGGAAGCTTTAAAATGATTATGGGATGGTCACAGGCCGCCATTATGGGGGAAATTGCGAAATGTCGTGATGCTCACATTTGCACTTTATAGAAAAGAACATTTTTGTTCAAGAGATCTCAATAAAATTGAACACACGCTGCCACCCATACGTAGTTCAGACTTCAGTTTTTTCAGGCATAAAATGAACTAAAATTGAAGCAAATTGCAAACAAAATCTCTGAAGGACTTTTCAAAATGTTTTAAAACAGAGTTCGTTTTTACAGCATTAGTTGTTAAAATAAAAAAGAAGTGCGAAAACTACATGCAAGTTACAAAACAAACAACAAAAAAAGCACAACAGCAACAGTATTTATGGACAAGTCCAAACTGCACACAAGACAAATATTTTCTTATTCTAAAATATGAAATGACCTATCCAGGGTGCAATAAAGGAGCATATAGAAAATAAAAAACGGAGAGAATAAAAATGGAAAATTGTTATTGAAGACGGGGCCGCATCTCCTCCCGCATACATTAAAAAGTATTGTTGCTGTCATGTCTATAAATGTTATCACTCAACAGTGACCCAGTATCTGTGCATACAAATATTAATGCTTTCAGCAGAAAGCTGCCGCATCCCAGCTGACCAGACGACAGACTAAATGTCACTCACACTACCCTCCCCTGCTGCATTTCCTGTCTTTGTCCAGTGTCTCTATCAATAAACCCTCAGTACTATCATATCATATCAGCAGGCAAGCCATCCTATAGCTAATTAAAAAAAAGAAATAAATGAAAAATTCTTGGATGAATGGACTTCATAAAGTTCTCATAATCTGGTAAGGAGTAAGGCCATGGGGCATGAGTAAAATGTCAGAAAGAAATGATAACAAGCCGGAAATCCTGTGAATGCACCACAATGAAATATAGGTTTGCATGGTCATTACATTCCAGTAATGGTCAAAATAACCAAACCTTTTTATAAGCTTGTATTTTTAACTATAGCACTATCATTTTATATATGTTATAACACTGTGTGTTGGTCTCCACCAAGAATAATATTGCTTTCTTGGTTAAAACGGCAAGTTACATGAAAATGTAATAGCTTACAATATATTTATATTAACAGCCAATATTTTATGTAAACAGATGACAAATGTCCATATAAGAAAAAGCTGAATGCTCTAGAGCCACATTCTCCCAACCCCGAGGCCGCGGACTGGTCCATGAGACCAGTACCGTTGGTACTGAGCACGGAGGAGGGAGAGATGCTTATTTTTAGTCCATTTTTTGTTTCTCTGTGTGTATTTGTTTTTAAAACACTCTGCGTTTTTAATTGGTATTTTATCTGCTTTTATGTAAAGCGCTTTGTGTTTCAGCAGAATGAAAGGTGCTATTCAACTAAATAAAGTTTGAGTTTCAGCTGTAGAGAAAAACAGGACCTAAAGTTTTTCTGTTTGAACTATCTTATTGTTTGCTCACATTTAATTAATTTATAACTTAATCTGGTTCTAAATGAAGTTTTATTCTGGAAAACTACTGGATTCTCTCCACCACATTCGACTCAGTCTTGACCCATGTCAGGTTACTCGGTCACATCTTGAAAATCCATCCAAGCAGACCGCTAAACTCAAACCCCCAAGCTAGCAAAATAAAAAAAACACAAACATATTTGGGAAGTTTGTTTTTGCAGAAAAAAGCCAGTGAGGAAACAACAAACAAGAGCCTTTGACTTCAGAATAAAAGAAAGCTGCATTTAACAACAAAAACCAGGAGTCTTTGCTCCAAATATGGATTTATTATTACAGGTCTTTCCACACACCACAATGATAATGTCTGATATTCATGTTACGAGGATGATGCTAATAAAGTTTCTCAAACTGTGAATTCATGTTTATTATTATATTTAGAAATATAACTGTTGTAGACACCTTAAAAATGAGACAAGGCTGAAGTTGGCGTCCAGTTTTTGAGTTTCCACTTTGTCAGTTATGGATTAATGGAAAATCTATATCACATTTTAATGGTTCATGCATGATTTCTAGTGTGCAGATAAAGTTTAAGCCAGCTGCAGATTTTTTTTTTACCGAGGATGAAACTTTAACCTCAAAACTTAAGAGAAACTGGAGGCTAAAAGAAAAAAAAAAAACAGGCCAGTCCAAGAAGATTTTGTCTGACATTAAATTGGTCCATCGCCTGAAAAAGGCTGATGACCACTGCTGTAGTAGATTATTACGCTACTAGGGGCAGTAGAAGGGCTTTTCCTGGTCAGTTCAAAATGCCTGCCTCCATGATCTAATCTCTAAATGACTTGAAAGGATCCAAAGTTATTACCATTGTTTTAATATTATTATTTTACACCCAAAATGCACCTCTTTCTATCATGTAAAGTATTTACACCAAGTGTATTAACCCTTTTTACATCACTGAAAAACAACCATTCACAAGCAGTGCTTCAGAAAGTAAATTCCCCAAAAACACGGCTGTGTGTGAATTCCCCAAAATGCACATATACTTTGGCGATCACATCACAGTTCTGCTGATGATTGCAGAACAGCTTGGCACATTCAGGGCATTTTTTTCCTCACCGGTAAAAAAGAAAAGAAAGAAAAGCTTGTTTTTTTTGCTTTTTTTCCTTTTTGTTAGCAGGGGACACATGCATCTTTCTCGCTGTCAACAAATCCACTGCACACAAAGTGGAAGCTCTCCACCTGCTAACAACAAAATGACAAGCTTGGAGATTTAAACCTTTACTCTACGTCCAGTTCCCAGGAATGGTTGGTGAAAACAGGTTTTTTCCTCTGATCATTGAAATAATTTTCTGAACTACTGTCCTATCTATTAGTCATTCAGCATTCAATTATAAATGACCTGTGTTTGTACCTGAAACCGTGGCGGCATCACAATGGACTGAATCTTACCTCGCACAAGAAGTTCGGCCTCCGTAAAGACAGAGTCAGCACTGGTCTGTGCTCTGCAACCATACTTCCCAGCATGCCTCAGCAGTATGCTCCTGATCATCAGATCCACGGTAGAAGACTGCTGCAGTTGGGGAAAGCAAAGGCGGAAAAAAGCTTAAATGAGCGTGACACAAGACATGTGATTCCATTACATCTTGTAGAGGCTCATGTGGCTTGAAGAAATTCCTGTTTAATTCAGGTGCTGGCTTGGTCCTGCATTTTTCAGTGACTAGTATTTTCTCGTTGCTGAAATAAGAAGGGCCTGAGGCGAGACTGGGAATAATCCAAGGTCCACAGGCAGCTGTTTAGCACAAAACCTGATTAAAATTACAAAGCATGCATCAGCCTGGCCTCTGCAGTGTCTGTGAAGAATTGTCACTGCAAACACTTGCTCTCCAGAGCACAGTTGTGGCAGAGGAGACCTGAGGAAAGATCTGATTTTATAGATTTGTCAACAACAGGAGTTTTTTTCTTTTGCTAATTTGATTTTAAACCAATTTTTCAGGATTTTTGTCCTGCGGACGGAGAAAAACACTTGCTTTGTGAAACTTACCTGAACCAGTTTGTGACAGGTAGAAATCTTTAGAAGGAAATTTTTGATTTCCACTTGATCAAAAGTTAAAGACCAAAACGACAATGTTTACAAAGGTTCTGCAGAAACATATCAAAAATGATTAGTTGAAAATGGGATAAAGTTATTCTTCATGTAGAAACATTAAGATGTTTACGCTAAAATTAGAAAATATTTTGCACTATTTTTTTTATACCTCTTCGATTGCATCTTCTTTATTAATTTACAAACATTTTGTACTAATTTATTTGCTTGCTCTGTTGACCTTTGAGTTTGGCTTTTAAAACACAAAATGTGGCAGTTTTCAGGCAAATTTAGACATCTTGGTGCAATGTGATGACCGACACACTGGAAAAACATTTCTTACCAAACAAACTATTTCAATAGCTTTTAACTAGTGCTGTCAGGAGATTAACATTTTTAACTGCGATTCATCGCATGATTGGATGGGAGATCGGTGTGTTTGGCTAGCAGGTGGTACTTCAAACTTGACGTGCTGCGATGATAACCCATCACACACCGGCAAAACTACAAATCACTTTCGTTTTGCCCAGAGAGCCATCTGGAATGGTCTTAAAAAGAAACTTGCCATTTAAGAGTCCTTTCATGCCTTTCATTTCTGCCTCATCCTCCTGAACTGCGGGGTGATATGGAAAGGTGTGAGTGCCAAAATTCAAAATCAAAATTCTAAATCTGCTCTAAATGTCATCAAACGTATTTTGAATTAGAGCGTTTTGAACACAACAAAACCAACCTTTTCTTTTTATTGTAAAATCCTTCCCAATTGTCTTTCAATTAAGATTTTGCTGCATTTAGAATTAAAAAGTCTGTGTCGTTTTTTAAATAAGACATTTTCTGCAGCAGGGAGTCATTAGAAATGCGGCACTGTTGGCGCAGACGTTAGCCTTGACTAATTTCCCATCAACCCTTTGTTTCCACCCTCTCCCGCTAGCTTATAGCAGTGTTTCCCAACCCTGGTCTTCTGGGCCCACTGTCCTGCATTTTTCAAACACACCTGCCTTTGATGACTGTCATTGTCAGGCTTTTGCAGAGCCTGATGATGAGCTGAATCAGGTGTACAGAAGCAGGACAACATAAAAAACATGCAGGACAGTGTGCCCTGAGGACCAGAGTTGAGAAACACTGACTTATAGCACCTCACAAGTACAAGCTAATATTGGTGTAGCAAAAAAAAAAAAAGAGAGAGCTTGTCAGAGTGATGTAGAAGCTGCCACGACAAGTGACAAGCTCCCTGCTTCCTCTTTTCTGATGTCTGATGCTTGCAGACAAGTAGATTCATGGACAGCTTTGTTTTTTCCGTCTGAACTGGATCAGAACTGTACGGCTGGACACCTCCGATATTGCGCACCACATTTGTTGCACCGGTAACGTTAGGTTTGGAGTGTGAGGGACTGTAAGCTAGTGGGAGAATGCGTAAACAGATGGATGATGGGAAGGGGGAGGACTTACGCTGTCCCAAAGGCCCCACCCACAATTTAAAGGAAATTTTTAACAAACTCCTGCCGCTGTGCTGAAGTGATGTCCTAGAAAACGATTTTGCCAAAAAACAGCTCAATCAAAATTAAAAGACTATGGGGAATGTTTTAAAACATATAAAAGGTGACTTTCATCAGAGTGGGTCTTTAAGAACATTTTTTTCTGTAAAACCTTCCGTGCTTCCTGGTAATCCGCAGTATCAGAACTGACAGACTCCTTTTTTTTTGTTTTTGAACACATTGTTTGTAAAAATTGCAGCCTGTCCGTCACCTCATTTCAGGAAGACAGGTATTGCAGGTCTGATTAGAGGTATTATGGCTTGTTCTATACCCACTGATTACTGCTGCAACTGTGTCTCCCCTGATTTCTACTTAGTTTGAAATAGTGTCTGATGTTTCATTTCAGTGTGTGGAGCAATAACACCAACATTCAGGCCAGCAGCTCATAGAATCACAGACCTAAAGCTCTGTCGTTGTGTGGAAACAGCAAAGGGAGAAATGCATTGTTTTCAAGGCCGTGCAGACATTCAAGCTTTATTTATGAAATTTTAATCACAGAGTCTGATCTCTACTCCAATCTTTTAGTCCTGAATGGCCGCAGAAGCTCCTCTAATTAGTCATTTCCCTAAAAAGAACATTATTTTTGCAACAGCAGCTGTACTGACAAGACAATGAAAGAAGCAGCTTCTCAGTTTGACCAACTAAACTTAAAACCCAGATGTTGAGGGTTAGACAAAAAAGGAATATGGTGGCTTCAGTTCAACAAGCACAAGAAAAATCAGCTGAACTAAAAAGAAAAAACAAACCAAAAGTGAACAGATTTATGACTTCAGAAGAAATAAACCTGCAGAGATG
Source organism: Adrianichthys oophorus (assembly GCA_036245035.1). Classification (NCBI taxonomy): domain Eukaryota; kingdom Metazoa; phylum Chordata; class Actinopteri; order Beloniformes; family Adrianichthyidae; genus Adrianichthys; species Adrianichthys oophorus. The sequence continues at coordinate 5,993,546 of BSAI01000072.1, read as the reverse complement.
AAGAGAGGGGAGAAAAAAAAAAGATATTTCTGTGCAAACAAGCATCAAAGCTGCTTCCAAACTAAAGCATGTGTGAGTCAACTGTTGTCTGCTTTTAAAAAATCAGGTCAACTATTAGCTCACTTCTCACATTAAAAAGGGTTTTTCTGCAGGAGCAGAGGATCATTGTGACATATAACCCTCACCCACAGCTGAACTTATTTATGGCCAACAGAAGCAAACACTACTTTGTATTTTTTTTTTAGAATGTAAAAAAAAAAAAATCCATTGAGTCACATCATCCGAACGCTGCTATTGCAGTGGAGGACAGGCACGCATAAACCACAAAAATTAGGCTAAATATCTCATTTCTTAACCAATTTTCACAAATCATGGCTCAAATTAAATCTTAAAAAATGTTTGATCTCGTAGTACATTTAAATATTTACAATCTCTAAAGATTAATCTGTAAATAGCGAAATCGATGATGTTCAGTGGCATGAATGGTTAATGGACTTTCCGATTTTAAGCAACAAAGCTATTTTCCTTTTAAAAACACCTCAAAGTGCTGTCCAAAGAAAAAACACCCTCTAACGCATATACAAATAAAACTAGGTAAGGAACAATTTGTAAAAATCTACCAAAATGAAAAAAAAAAAAAAAAGTTTGAAACTACATCTTTCATTTCCATTTATTATTTTTTCATTGATAGCTCCTTTCCAACAACTCTTCAGTGTTCGCTTCACATCACTGGCTGAAGTGAGAGCTGCATATTCTGGCTGGGCTTCCTACCAGTCCGTGTGGCCAAGAAAAAAGTTCAACACCTACAGCACGTATTTAGAAAAATGTGTGTATATTATATATATATATATCACTCAATGCAAAAACAAATTAAAGATCTTAACAATTAAAAAAGTAGAACAATTAATTAAAAGACATTAAATTTTAGGAGTCAAAACAAACTCCAAAAAACAAAACACAATCCCAGTTTCTCCTTTTTCTTTACATTTCTTTAAAATTCTGGAAATAACTTTTCCAATTTTTTTTTCCATTTTTTAAAAAAGAACCTGGTAAAGGTTTCTACTACGGGTGTAATGATTGATTGATGAATCGATGAATTTCTTTTCCTACAATCCAACCAGATCAATCTGTCTGAGGCTGTCAAGAATTGGTGATGTCAGACCCGAAATGCAGGAGACTGGGTTTGATGACAGAAACTTAAACATTTAATAAATAAACTGAAGCATGATAAAAACCATGAACAAACTAAAAAGGTGACAGATCAGAGCAGATGAGTGGACAAGGTAAAACTGAAAACCACACCCTTAAGTAGACTGGGGGTAACGGACAGAAATGAACACAGCTGTGGAGGATCAACATGAATCTGGAGTGACTGATAGGGGAACAAGTCAAAACAAGAACAAAGCCAAAAACAGAACCGAAAAACCAAACTAAAGCTCAGAATCCTTACAGAGGCAAGTTGTAAATCAAATTGAACCTATTCCATTATAAAATCATTTCAAAATGAAATAAATAGATTATAATCAATCTTGGAATATACCACTTGGATTGAGTGGCAGGAGGATTTATTTTGAAACACTTGGAATTTTACAAAGACATGTGACCATACAGTGTGCTAGAATGTTCTAATAATTTGTACTATAATTGATGTGGGCTGAACTTTATGACCTGCATTGCTCAGTACCCAGGTATTTATCTCTGAGTCACACTGGTTGAATTTCTGGCTAAAGATTCATTTTAGGTCAGAAAATTGAAGCATTCAAAATGAACCAAAATCAACTAGGAATTGTATCAGCAACAACAAATAATGATATGAATGCAATTGTTGCCAAAACGAGTCGTTACACCCCTAGTTGGTACTATAGAACATCGATGACTGAAATACTTGTCCATCATTTCAACTGAAAGTTATTACGCATAAAGCAAATCTCCGTATTAATATGAAATCCTGATCATAAAAACTTTGTTAGAATGTAATCATTGGAACACGCAATTAAAAAAATTCAAACAACACAAATGAAACATCATCATTCAATCTGTGATGTCCCAAAGTAGCTACCTTTCCCAGTCTCATGTAGTGTTTAATTTTTTAACACTTCATTTGGGTTTTTGGAATGATGTTATGATAAATATGGAATGTATTTTGGTGATAAAAGGAACACCAAACACTTTTTTATTTTAAACAAATGAAAAAAGTAATGTAGTAGTGAGCAAGAGGCAAGTGTCCTCTACAGTATCGACAAGATCAGAGAGCTTAAAGGAAGAAATTATGTAATTTTGGGATACTTTTTAAGCCAAATATAGAAAAGTGAGTGAATCATCAATTCCTGAAACAAAATTAGGATTGTGTGTACATTTTTTGCAGAGACAATGTTCTGTGATCCGTCAGGAAAACTGCAGAAAATGCTGATTGTAGCAGAACAGGAGGGATACAGCTGAAAAATCTTGGACTTGGACAATCAGGATGACTTTCCAACAAACGTTTAGATGTAAGGACAATATGATGGATTGTGCGAGGTCAAAAATTTGACGCCAATGTGTTTTTTTTCCATGCTGCTTGCTGGCCGTCATGGAGGTCACAGCAGCTGCACTTCATCTTGCTTTGCTGCTTAAAACAGAAAGTACTGTCCAGATAGCCCTGAAAGTTTAAGGTGCAAATCTCTGTAGCAGCTCAGTGCACTCGCTTCTGAAGACCTGCATCGGCTCTGGGCTTACCTGTAACCTTTTGAAAGGCTCTTAAAAACATGTGCAAGGCTGTATGTTGAAGACTTCAGGAATACCAATAGAGGCTGTTTTTGCTTTAGTCACATGTACTCATACATGGGGGGTTCAAGCTACCACTTTCAATTAGAGGTCTATGTAAACACAAGTATATGCGTGATTTGGGCTCTTGTTCAAAACTCTTGCACTCATGTGATGCTTTGCAGGTTTTTAGGACTGTTTTTGAGCTACTAAATGAGCGTTCATTAAACGTTAATTGTTGAACTTTGACCAATCAGGGACTCGGATTTGGTAGTGACGTATGGATGGTGTCCTTTATAATTCACAGAAGTGCCAACCGTTTGAAAAGTGATCATGATGGACACATTAATAAATGCGATTTGTGCCCAGGTGGAATTACGACAAAAAGTCTTTCATGTAATGGAATAGAGCTGTGACAAAAGCCTTGAGCAAGATTCACGAGATTTGAACTGCCTTGACATTTCACACCAAGTCTCTTCCAACTGTATGTACATGCGCTAGTATTGGGTAGCGACAGTCCAGCGTAATGTGCACGAACATTTTGACTCTATAGGCTCACCGAGGGGTCTACGATCTTAAAATTTTGCATGTGTTCCCCGGAAGGGTTTGGCCATTTTCACCTGCAGACAGCCCATATCCACCTGTAAGCGCAGTTGTGACTAAAGCATTAATGAACATAAAATCACTCAGTTTGCTGTCCTAATCCTGTCCGCACCCTAGTGGGCGCTAGGTTAATAGAGCCTTTGTTGTTCTTACTTTTGCTCTCACTGTTTGGATGTATTCAAAGTGGTTTCCATCCTGCTGGAAGATGATTGGTTTCTGGTTGAAGAACCACTGGAAAGCTACATCCAGGGATATGTCGTGCGTCGCCTTGCAGCTCAGGACCACGCTCTCCCCCACGGTCACCTCCACTTTGCTGGGGCTCAGCACCACACGCATGGCCTCTGCAAGCACAAAGCTGCTGCACTGTCACCTCAGGCTAACCCACAGCTAGCGCCAAGCACATGCATTGAACTGCGAACTTAACTGTAGGGCAGGGAAAACTCACCTTTGTCAAATAAATATCCTGGTTAGTCCTGATTTAGACTGTTTACAGAGCATCTAGGAGACAGACTGTTTCACCATTAAAACCTGCCCTTGTAATATGATTCCTGAATGTGAAAGCCCTTCTTCATGGCTGAGCAAGCACAGTAAATTTCCTGGCAACCGTGTAAAGGTGGGGGAGAAAATGACATTGGGGACTATTTACTGGAGGCTGACTTCTGCTAATTTGCCAGAAAATAAAGGCCTCCAGGGCGTCACTTACCTTTTACCCACAGTACGGCCGTCAGCTCGGCCGAGCCCAGCTGATTCTCAGCCCGGCACACATAGTTGCCTTCGTCTGCTCGGCTGGAGTTGACAATTTTCAGAGTGTTGTTCCGTAACAGAATAATCCTGTAAAAAATAAGGACACAAAAATCAATACTGATATGAGAAAGACATTCACGTACCAATGGCTCCAGCAAAAGTTTAAATTGGAGGTCACGTAGCTGGTTATGTAGGGTTACAGAAATAGCAATATACAGCAGGGACAAGAAAACAGAAGCTAAACCAATATCCTGAGATATTTTTTACACAATCAACTGGCAGCAATTCCAGTTAGGTCTCCAAAATAGGATTTTATTTGCACCTAACAAGTTACCACTGAGGCAAGGGATAACAAAAGCCTTCTCACGTACAACGATTTGAAAATGGAGCTGTGAAATACAGCTTTTTATGATAAGTTTTTCAATAACACAAAGGAAGACTTTCATACAAGGATCAGTCAACTTTACTAATTAAAAATTAATTAATTAAATTAATTAATTTTTTTGCAAGTTTTTTTAAGCAACACATTTAAACCTGTCAAGAGCTCATTTTTTTAAACAGAATGGATTTTTTAATATACTTGAACTAAATGCAAGGCTAATAGACAATTATGTGAACTCTAATGCTGCGTTCACACAGAATGCAATTTGCATGTCAAATCTGTATTGGATACCTTTCATTGGATGAGCGCCAACTTTGCTGCTCGACACTTGTTGAAAAATATATTCATGAACTTGACCCCCAAGGTGCATGTGGGAGATGCCACTGGCAAAACAATCAGATTCTCCTCCATGTTTCTTTTGGACTTCACCCAATGATCATCAACAACTTGATCATCATCAACATTTGATGTGCCAAAGTTGAATCCCTGATTGGTTGAAGCGGCATATCTTTTCCAAAGTTCAGATTTTTAAACTCAACACGCCACAATGCCCAAATTGCTCCACGACGCTCAAGACACGCTGCCACCAGTCTGATGTGCCACGCCCAATGCTCAAATCATGCCGCAGGAGATCTGGTTGCATCTGTACATTGATTTGACGTTGGAACTAGATGCTCTGACGTGCAAATCATGTTCGGTGTGAGCGTAGTTTAAGACATGTATATGTTTGCTGAGTTAAAAAAACAAGTGGACAGCTAAAAACTGTAAAAAGCTGTAAACAACCAGCAACACCATAGTGGAGATGATAAGTCATATTTGACAACGATTACATCCAACTACACTAATCGGATCCCATTATCCTGAAAAGAAATCACAGGAGAACCATGAGAGAAATATTGGCGGTGTGAAGCTAGTTAGTGTGACTATTTTCTTAGTTTCCTTCATCCCAGAAAGTGGATGAGTGGATGTTTTCACTGCAGAAACAAACACTTGTTTGTGACTATTAGCCTTGAAGCGAAATCTCAGTTTGACGTTTTGAATGTTTGCTCACCAGAGGAGCAACTCTGTGCCCATTGAGCAAGTGGTAGATGTCATCTTGTGTCAGCTCTCTTCTTTTCTCTGTCTTGTTCAAAAGCCAAAATAAAAAAAAAAAATGAGAAAAGTTGAGTCTCTTGTTCTGTTAGTCAGTTTTATTGTGACATAACAAGTAAAATAAAATCCACTTGGGCTCCTATTTGAATCTATGCAAACTCCTTATAAAATAAGGACCCAGCTGGGAAACCATTAACTTTGTGTACAGGTATGTGAGTAATAAGGAAATTAACTGTGGTGTCTGCAATACAGTTTGGGCTTTAAGGACACATAAACCAGTTTGGCAGCAGAATGGACTTCTATCTTCTTTCTGTAGCATGGTTGTAAACATGTTTGTTAGCTATCTGTGGGAGGGGCAGAGTCACATGCTGCAGAATCAACAGATTGTTTAAAAAAAACAAAAAACATGCTTTTTATTGGAGTTTAACCGATTCTCCAATACATCCATATGAAGCTTTTAGATGCATTACTAAAGTCATCATATAAAGGAGGCATGTCCAAAGTCCGGCTGGTAGGCCAAATTTGGCCCTGATTTAAATTGCAACGCAGCGCAGGCTCATTTCATACAATTTGGAATTTGGAAATGGTTTATTTCAAGCAATCAAAGCAAGAAATAATTCATAAACAGTACAATCAGCAAAGGTTTAAACCCATACAAAGCTATGTCAAACATTGGATTGGTATATTGCATGAAAGGGAGTGGAAGGAAACAAATTTATTTAATCCCACCCCATATTTATCTAATCATTTTCCTTACACAAGTTACGGTTCCGGTTCATAACTTCTAATCAAAGCTTATACCTTATCAACACAGATTCAGGTCAGTAAATATTCGTAAGCTTCAATAAATCATATAACAAGATGAAGTACATAATGATAATAACACTAGACATAAGATTATTTCAGAATTCATCATTGCATGCAGATCAAGTATTGACATTTAAAAAAATGTTCAGGTTATTTTTCATTAGAAAAAGCAACAATATCATTTAAGTATCAAAGATTAAAAATATGTGCAGATTAGTTTTCATTTGAAAAATTCGTAGTTATAAGTCACATTTTTGGTAAACCAAATGAAGTGAAGATTAAAGATTAATCATTTTAACAATCATCAATGATTTGTTGTGATTATGGTGATTCTGTGCAATTAAGAGGTTCATATTCTATTTATTGTTTGTGAAATGTATTCCTTCTTCTGCAGCCTGATTAACAGCTATCCTTCTGGGTTTAGGAGAGTTTATAAAGTTTTTCTTCGGTGATATGTCTGCAGACATTGTTTGTCAGGGTCCTTGTTCTTCTGCAGCTGATATTGCAGCAAGCACGTTGACTGCAGGTCAGAGATCTGCTGGAGATCAGGGTCACAGTTGAATTTTATAGATCCTGGACGCCATGATTTTCTTGAAATTGTATTCTATTACTCAATTTTGTTTGTTCAGACGTCTGTGATCAAGCACTTCTCAAAATCTCTCATATTGTTGACAATCAGTGCTTTGGACCGGTCTGGCAGACCGAGTGGTTTAACAAAGATCCTGCTGTTCATCACTCCCGTGTTTAGCATCTCCTTGCACCGTTTGAGCACCCTGGCATGTTTGGCGATTTCAGAAATCAATTAGCTTGAAGCACTTTTATTAACTGTAGATGGGGGCTAGGGAAAATAGTAAAACCAGTGCTGGTTGGATGCATTTCAAGATGTGAAAAAGAACAGTGTGATGGTTTAATTTTGAAAGTCGATGCTGTAACTTAGTCGACACAGTGATTTGTGTGGCTCCTCCATGCAAAATGTTGCACACAACTGTTTTGACATAAGCACTATTTTAGTTTCTGGATGGGTTGGCTTACGAGCATAAATTGTCTCACCACACAGGGATATCCCATAAACATTATTATGTTCCGTAAAAGGGCCAGCCACCACCATGGTATCCCCCACCACCGACCCCAGACCTGTAAGCTTGAGGCAGCTACCAGACACTGCAATGAATCTAAAACCATCTGTCCATTAGTGGAAAATTATACAACTCAAATAAAACAGAATATTGTGAATGAATGATGTGCACATGCACAGCTAAACGTCTTTGTCTTCCAACACACAGCAGCCTTTTTCCTGTAGATTATAGGTCTTGATCACAACTGCCCTTACAGGTGGATATGGGCTGTCTGCAGGCGAAAAATGGGGAAACCTGTATAGTGTATGCAGTCATACCACATGAAATATCAAGGTCGTTGACCGCTTGATGAGCCAGTAGAGCCAAAATGTTCATGCACGGTTTTTTAACATGCATACTGCGAGTGACAGATCATAGTGAAAACTTGAACAAGCAAGGTTAAAAAAAACTAAGGCTGAAGTAGGCGTGTCGTACTTATTGTTCATGTTTGCAACATCCCCAAAGATGTGGCAGCTCCTTCCTGCGACTTTCTACAGGCCCGGACAAGCACCCACAGCATCTCTATAGGTCTTTGGGTCCATCTGACTAAGGCTTCAGTCTGCTGCTGTAAAAGAAACCCTCAAGCTCAGTGTATCTATTTTGTTCCACACAAAACTAAACACAGCAAATTAGTATACAAAAACATTTGCAGGAATAACTGAGTGATAAGAGTAAACGAAATAACACGTCAGCAACAGTCTGACTCCAAAATGCGTTGTAGTTGAACTGTCCGAAGCCAAATTTCCATGTTGGACGGGAAACAAAAGTCTTATAATTGTAAAAATTTACATGAAATAAATCTAATTAAGGACTTGGAGTGAAAAGCCAGGACTTGAGTGCTGTCAGTACGGCTGAAAGTAAAATAAAACTGGCTGTCAGGGACAAATCAGACTGAAGTCTAGAAGAAGAACTCGATAATGTCAGTAAAAGTCAGAGCCAAAACCAGCGGACACGGAAGGGAAAAATTTGTAGATAACTAAGTTCCTTTTCTATCGCAGCAAACAAAGACACTCTTCATAGACTGTTTAAGGAAATCACAACACACAAAAAGCAGGGATTTTATGTAATAACAGAGAAATCGCATATTTTATTTTCCTTTCAGAGTACCAAGCACAACGCTGCACCATTTCCGTACCTTTGAACAAACACAATAGACTGCAATTTGAATAATTACGGTATAACTCAAAATTTATCAAAGAAAAATTTCGCTACAGCGTTGGTGCAGAGCACAACACAACTGGGAAATAAAACTGATGTTGGGATTCTTTGTTCCTCTGCATCAGCATTTCCATAAATCTGAAAAACCAACGCCTTCAACGTGCGTGGCGCTCGTGAATCCACCTGACAAACCCAGAGCGCCGGTGCATTCAATAGATCTGAAGGAGGGAAAAAAAAAACTGTCCAACTTGGAAGTGCACATCGCTGAGCTGTCCTTTGGGGAAATCCAAGAGGATGAGAAAGGGAAAACAAACCTGCAAAAAGCACTCTTAACATTTGTACACAAACCCTTCTGGAGCTGACGGGCACAAACATTTCACTTTGGCTTGTAAAAGCTGACACGCAACAGCTGCTTGACATTATATGCTGCAGGGTTTCATCTAAAAAAAACATAGTGTTTTGTGCTTTTACATTTAAGGTATAATTTAGTGAACTTCTGTTTTTCTCCGGGGTTTCAAAATGTTTGAAAAGACTCAAATCACAACAGATATTGATGTGGAAAGCAGAGATGAAGGAATAGAGTTTTTACCACTATTTTTAAGAAGGGAAGGGTATGCTGTGAGACAGAGATCTGTGTGGATCCAAATGTTTGGGTTCTGCAAGCATGTTTAACCCTTTAACATCTGAGCTTTGGCTCCAGTGTTGACATTCTTTGAATTACCATAACTCCTTGACCATTTATGTAATTCACATAATTTTGATGGATTCTGAAGCTGAGAAAAGCAGCAATGTGCTGATAAGCAACACTTTTGGAGTAACCCCTTGGCATTGGTTGCACCTTAAAAGTTGGAAAAGGCTGAAGTTTGCATCTGCTTTTCTCTATTTAATCACATTTTAACAGTTTTCTGGAGGCAAAAAAAGGGCACACCTGTATTGTTTTTTTAATGACTTAATGGTAATGTTTATAGAAGCTGCAGATATTTTACAGAGGACAAAGATAAACTTTAACCTATAAAGCAATGGAAACCATGAAACCAAAATCAAACGCTCACTTCAGTGTTATAAGGCCAGTCCAGTCTAACATTAAACTGGTTCACTGCTTTACAGTGGTAAATAGTTTATGCAATCAACATAAATCAACTGAATCTGATGTGGATATGCAAAAGCTGCTGGTCTCTGCTTCAGAATCTGTTGGATTTACGTTGATTGCGTAAATAGTTGAAGAGTTTTGGTAGCTCGAAAAGCCTGCGTTAATTTGTGTCGCTGGTGACAGGTTTGGTGTTAAAAGGTTAAATTATCTTTCACAAGAAACACATCATCTGGATTTTGGATAAAAAAATGTAAATTATAGAGCGTGGGGAGGTTCTATTGTTTAATTTACAGCATTTGGCAATTTTATTCAAAGCACTAATTCATTTTCACACATGCAAAGCGACTGAAAATGATGACAAGAACCTTAAAGCGGCGATACAAAATACACACAAACAGTTCAGCTACAGTTTAGCAGGCGACATTTTTCAAATGAGAGAGAAATAAATTCACTTCAGACAAGGACACTGAGGCAGAAAGGACAAGATAGGGACAACTGGGTTTACAGAATATGCAAATCAATTCAACTTTGGGACATCTGGAGAAAACAGCAGTAGATCACAAAAGACCTTTCCCATTTCACCTCTACTTTTGTTTTTTCTGACTCAAAGCAAGGTTGCCCATGTGAAATCGAATAGATGGTATAAAGATAATCAGCCGTGATAACGTAAAAACTGCCAAATTACCGTCTTAAACAAAGAGGCTGCCGTATAAGTCCAAACTAATGGGATTAATACCTTCTATTTAAGAGACAAAAGCCCTAAACATTACCGGAAATCCATGTTAATTACAAACCTTCATTAAGTTGGCACAGCTGTCAATGGCAGATAAACGTCAAGCAGATTAAATTTCTCCACAAGAACGCCGCAGCGCTCCATCCAGCGACTTGCATGGCTGATGTCAGAAAATCCTTACGGGAGTCACCCTGGCTGAGACCTAAAGGTTCACGCTCTCTCGTCTTTCTTTCAGCCGTTTCCAATAGCAGTCATACTCTCACGAGGTGGACAGCAGATCTCCTAAACACACTTTCTCCCAGTTCATTAACTCACAATGGTGTCCTTAAGTTACAAAACACAGCCTGCAAATTGTGGAGAATTTGAATTGTATTACATGATAAAAGCATGTTGTATGATGTATTAAAGATCATGAGGAAAATGAAGCGCATACGTCTGTAATGTCAGTGTCTGAAAGTGAAGGATAAAGGGCTCTTAAGGAAGAGATAAACTAATAGTTTTAGCAATAGGTTTTTTTTTTTTTTCAAACAACTTTATCTTGTTGCTAGTCAAACTTTCACTGAAGTTAGAAAACATTCAAACTAGTTAAAGACCCACTACAATTATCTTTTGAGCTTTTTTAGAAGCCTTCCCGCTGGTCTTTAATTGGGATTATGCAGTTTTTAGCTAAAATCAAAAACATAGTTTATGCAGTAGCTCATTTGAACTTTGAGTTGTGGGCGAGACAAATGGTGCAGGGTAACCCCGTACCCCTTCCCCTCACCACTGCTGGGAGCTCTCTGTTTACACACACCAGCTAGTTTACAGCCCCTCACATGCCTCCAACCTAACATTACAGATGCAACAAAAGTTGCAAGCAATATTTGAGCTACCCAGCCGTACAGTTTTGAGCCAAATGTCATCTCAGACGAAGGAAACCAAGACTTACATGGATTTAGTCATCTAGAAGTGGGTGAATGGATGAATGAATGGAGCAGGACAGGGAGCTTGTGGCTCGCCCAGCGTATTTTCTACGTCACAAATACGCACTTATTAATTTTTTTCATTTGCTCCTGATTTACAATGATTTGAAAAATAAATACCTAGAAATGCAATTTTGAGTTAAATTTTCTTTAGATATGTCCCTAATCCTTAGAAAAATCCACCCAAAACATGTTAAAAATACCAAAAACATGATTGCCATCAGAGTGGATCGTCATCAGAGGGGTAAACACTGGAGCTGTAGCTACATTTGTTTGACCACCGTAACTATTCAACCATTTATGCAGTTAATGTCCTTCCAGTGGATTCTGAAGTGGAGAAGAGCAGCCTTGTGCTGATATGCAAAACTTTACATTTTGCATATCTGTGCAAAGCCGATTGGAAAAATAGTGGATTTACAGTGATGCGTGCATTCTTTAGATGTACCCGGCAACATCTCCGGTGTAAAAAGGGTTAAGCAAAACAAACCTGAACCATTAAGGCTCTATCACTCTTCTCGTATCTTATATTTTTCACCATGCTCTGTGTTGCAAAGAATAATATTTGCAGTTTGGTCATCACCCTTTTTGGCCAAAACTTTTACTATTTTTCAGTAGAAGGGGGTTTCAAGCTCAAAGAAACCTCCATCCACCCATTGGAGATGTCTGCCACCCATGTTAAACAACCACATAGAGAGTGTCTGATTATCAACTGACTGTGAATCTCCTGAAAAGTCAGCACAATCCTCACTGATAAACAAGCCCCTGTTTCCTGACTCAAAACTCGAGATGTTCTGCAGCGGCTGATAATTCTAGCTGTATCGTCGCTCAGTTTGATTGATGTGTCCCGGCCCCGTTCAGCCCCCTGCAGGTGCACAGGACAGATGTTTCTCATAAAAGATGATGCATGTGAATTTCAAATGCAATTGTGTGGTCTCAGTTGTCAGCATCCTTGAAAAGGAGGTGGGACTGGGTATGAATCTTTGGAGGTTTGCCAGCAACTAAGGTGTTTTTTTTTTAAGCAGTAACACTTAATTTGAGGAACAGAAATGAAACTGTCTGCAACAAGACGTGTTTACCTTCTGAAAAACTCAAATCTGATCTGAAGCACTTGGATTCAATAAATAAACAAGGAGCAACAAATTCTTCAATTCCTTTTTTGTCAATTGACAAAAGACGGAATTTTTGTGTGGTAATATGTTTTAAATCTGAACGTGCTTCCAAAGAAAAAGAGGTAGCTGTTATTGCACTGATTACAGCACAAACAAATCCTTTTTCAAAGAGTTATACCTCACGTCAGACTCTGAAACACACCATGGGACCTGTTGGTATGTCAATTACAAATTCAAATTACAAAAGGATTAAGGCAGAAAAGTACTTGCTGCAGTTGTAGCTGCTCAGATGGGAAAAAAGGTCTTTAATACTGCTTAAATCAAAGTATAGTATGTCTGTCATCACTTTGCAGTAAACATTTTTTTTTTAAAATCAAGCCAATCAATGTTTCATCCAGTAATAATAATAAAAAACAGTCTGTATTCAACAAAACCAAGTCAAATAGTTTCATATTGTAATCAGTTATTCTACATAGACTTTTCCTATGGTACCAAGTTGGTTTAAATAATGTTTAAAAAAAAGGATAGCATTTTGTTTTTTCACATAGGAGTGTATAAAAAAAACCAAGTGCCAATAAGGCTTTACTGTGGAACTCCCTTATTTAAAGACCCACTCCAATGAAAATGGGTGTTTCTAACATGCTCTTGTGGTATTTTTCTCATGATGGAGGATAGCTATTAATGGAGGACATATATTGCTCACCATTTTTTGTTGCACCGGTAATGTTAGGTTGGGGTTGTGAGAGACTGTAAGCTAGCAGGAGAGCATGTAAAAAGTTGGATATCAGGGAGCAGGGGTGGGCTTACTTTACGTCAACAATCCCAACTACAACTCAGAGGCTACTTTCTAATGAGCTCCTGCCACTCTGCAGAAACTATCTCCTAGAAAAGATCATAGTTTTTTTTTTTTTTTGGTTAAAAACATTTTAATAATATTTAGAAGAACATTTTTAAAATAGACCAAAAGATACTTGAAGTAGGGCTTCAACAATTATATTTTATGGCAGATGTTGCATAATGATATACTGTATATCTTGCAATGATGGCTGGTCTCTAATAGACGGTGGCTTCCAAAAAAATCCGGATCTAACAAGTGTTAGTTGAAATAGACGCCGGTCCCCAATAGTGGCCAGGCTCCTTTAAGCCCCAACACCCCCCTCCCTACCTCCACCCCCCTGGGCGCGTGTTGCGTACTCAGTCAGGCAGAGGCTGGAGGCTGGGTGTCTGTGGCATTCAGCCAGTGTAGCATGGCTCATTCCACTTTGTTGAAACTTTTTGTGGTGGAATATACCAAAGAACATTCTGTTGAGAAATCTGAACCACATTTTGGGATGAATCCTAAACGTATCCCAGAATGGCGCGAGCAGTTGGGTAAAGGAGCGAAGACGGCTGCAATCCTAAATTGCAAAGAGAAGACGGCTGCAATCC